>NDGN011320338.1:0-16454 GCA_002564285.1 Tympanoctomys barrerae | reverse complement strand
AACCGGGGATTGAACTCAGGCCCTTGCGCTTGCCAGGGAAGCACTTATTCTACTGAGCTGTCTCCCCAGCCCCAGATTTTTTTTACTGTAGGTTTCTCTGTTACTTTTCTTTCATTGCTGGGATAGAATACCTGACACCCAAAATCAAGGAAGGAAAGGTTTATTTAGTTCACAGTTTTTGGAGGTTTCAATCTATACTCACCTGGCTGTAAGGCAGAGAGGCACATGGCAGAGTACAGGCATTCATGGGGGTGGAAAACAGCAAAGAGCAAAGGGAGGAACAGCAGCTGTGGCAGCTAGATAGCCTCTTTCTCCTTCTTACATTGTAATGCAGATTACCTGCCACAGGGTGGGTGCAGCACCCACACCCACAATAACCAATCACAAACTCCAGAAGCTGCCCCATGGCTACATGAAGCTTTATGGGGGCAACTGGACACAAACCCTAACAGTGGCTAATTGAAATTCTATAAGCCTCACTTGTCTGTCTTTCAGATCTTTTCATTTACCAGGGAAGGTTTCCACCATGCTGTCTGTGAACTGTTTTTTTTTTTTTTTTCTGAATATCATTTTCACTATCATTTGCTGTTTCATTGGCTCCAATCAATCTGAAAGTATTTTTTGCCTCACCTAACAGCTTCTGTTTTGACTTCTCATGGTCCCTCGCTAATTTTAAGAAATCTTTCTTTTTATTATTGCTGACCACAAGTGTGTCTTCTATATCTAAGATTCTATTCTCACATTGACTTATTCTGTTGTAGATATTTTCAGTGGAGTTTTTATTCTCCTGGACATCTGCTTGAATCTTCTGTATGGGTTTCATTTCTTTCCTATGCTGATCATTCATAGCTTCCATTATGTTCTTAAGTGCCTCTATTTTTGTCTCTATCTCCAATAGGGTGAATAAGTATGGTTTACATTATGGATACCATCTGCAGTTATCTGAGACATTATTTCTGATTTTTTTTTCTATAACCTCATTCAATTGCTTTGTTGCTATCATGTCAAAGAGGCCAGGTAGGTGGCTTTCAGATTGGTTCACCTCACTGGGCCCTGTGTTTGCCTTTGGTGACCTGGATATCTAGGGTTGTATATTATTAATGTGTCCTCTGATTTTTAAAGCCTTTTTAAAATTTAATTCCTAGGGTGATACATGTGAGTTGTCTATGGTGGGTTGTTCTATTGCTAGTATTTAGAACTCTTAGAAAGTGTCTTTTCCTCTGAGTTATCTTCCAACTTGCTTTTGGTTAGCTGGTTGTGGGATTCTAAGTCTCCTTCTTTTTTTTCTGAGTCTGTTTCAAGATCCTTCCTCTTTAGTTTGTTGGGGATGAGAACTTTATGCCTCTTGGTCTCTGGTTGTTGGCACTGTACCCTAGTTTTATCTGTGAACCTTAGTTAATCTCAGCCTTAGAACACCAGGATGAATAGCTGCTTAGAACAATTGTGTCACTTCTGGCTAGAGTGGTACCATCATCAATGACAGCAGCACTAAATAGAGGCTAGAATATGACAAAATTAGGTAACCATTAGTTTTCCATTTTAACCATGTAAACGAGATTTGTGATTATATAACAGAATCTGAAACAAACCAGAAAATTATATGTAGTATAAAAGTTCTTAATATGTCAGTTTTGCCTCCAGGAGTTAAAATTTAAAATGGGTCAGGGATAGAGCTTTCATTTTAAAATCAAGAACAAGAAAGGGATGCCCATTGTCAATACTCCTGTTCAATATATTTCTGGAAATGTTAGCTAGAACAATTAGACAAGAGAGAGAAACAAGGACTACTGACAGGAAAGGATGAACTAAAATTATCGTTATTTGCGGATGACACAATCCTCTACGTAGAAAACCCATAAAACTCCACCAACATTTGAAAACCAAATACAGTGCTGTAGCAGGATACAAAGTCAGTGCTTAAGTATCAACAGCACTTCTACACACAAACAACAAATGCACTGAGAGAAATTATGGAAAACACTTTTCACAATATGCTTGCTCCAAAATGAAATACTTAGGGATTAATCTCACAAAGGAAGTAAAAAGTTTTACAGTGAAAGTTTTGCAGTGAAAATTTATAGTATTTTGAAAAAAGTGATCAAGGAGGATTTAAGAAAATGGAATGATATTGCCTGCTGCTGGATTGGAAGAACCAATATTGTGAAAATGGCCATACTCCCAAAATTTTTATACATATTTAATACAATCCTGATTAAAATACCTTACAGATCTAGTGTAAACATTCCTAAAGTTCATCTGGAACCAGAAGAGGCCTAGAATAGCAAAAACTATCTTGGAAAATAGGAAAGACAGGAATCATCACAATCCCTGACTTGAAATTATACCATAAAACTACTGTGATAAAATTACCATGGTACTGGAAAAAAAAAAAAAAAACACCTGAGGATCAAAGGAACAGATTAGAAGATGAAGACACAATGACAAACACACTCAGCTGCCTTATATTTGAGAAAGGAAAAAAACATATTCATTGGAAAGAAGTTAACCATTTTCATAAATGATGCTGGAAGAAACTGGCTTTCCCCATGCCAGGGAGTAATGTTAGACCCATCCCTATCAACATGCATAAAACTACAGTGAAAATGGATCAAAAATTTGAATATTAAAACACACAATAAATCTTCTGGAGGACAAAGTAGGTAAAAGTTTTAAAAATTAGTGATAGATAGAGAGCTTATGAACAAAAATCAAACTACATGGGAAATTCTTCAAAGAATCCTCAACTGGGATCTCAACTTTTTGAAGTTTCTGCATGTTGAAAGAAGTCATCAACAGGTTTTCAAAGAAAAACCCACAAATTGGGGAAAAATATAGCAGATTGTCCTTCAGACAAAAAGATTTCTATCTAGGACACAAAAAGAATTCCAAAATATCAGGCCTCCAAAATTCAAAGACCCAATCCAAAAAATGGGCATCTTAGATGAATATACACTTCACAAATGAAGAAATACAAGTGGCAAATAAACATGTGAAACAATGTTCAACATCATTGGTCATTCAAGAGATTCAAATTAAAACAACACTGAGATACCATCCTACACCGGAAAGAATGGCTAACATCAAGAAATCAACCAATAACAAATGCTGGAAAGGCTGTGGGGAAAGAGGAACCCTTCTCCCACTGTTGGTGGGAGTTTAGACTGGTACAACCACTGTGGAAATCAGTGTGGATATTCCTCAAAAAGCTAGGATTGGAGGTCCCATTCAGGCCAGTTATTCCCCTCCTATGTATTTTCCCAAAAGAGCTGAAAACATATTAGAGTGATATATGAGCAGCCATATTAATAACAATACAATTTGTCATAGCTAAATCTTGGAGACAACTGAAATGTCCATCAACTGAGGAATGGATAAAAAAGATATGATATTTTTAGGGCCAGCCAGATAGCTCAGGGGACTAAAGTGCCTGCCTAGGCAGATTCAGGGTCTGAGGTTTGATCCCCAGCATGCCGAGCTAGCTCTACCCCTGGGGTGTCCTGAGATATGATTGAGACTGGGCATGGTGGCACATGCCTATAATCCCAATGCTTGGGAGGCTGAAAACAGGAGAATCACTACGAGTCCAATCTCGTAGTGTAGTGAGACCCTGTATACCCTGTACTAAATACATAAAAAAGATGTGATATTTTTACACAATGGAGTATTATTGTTATAAAATGATAAATTTGAGGCTTTATTACAAATTTGAGGTAAATGGATACAACTAGACACCATACATCTTACACTGTAAGTTGAAATAAATCAGACCTGCCTGTACAAACATCATATTGTCTCACTAGTGTGAAAACATGAAAGAGTAAACAAAATCTGAAAGGTACAATAGATACTATGATAGGGAAAGAATCTGGTCAATAGGAAGGAATAGCAGGGATGAAGAAAAGGGCAAAAGAAAGAAGGGAAAACATATTTATGTATATAGAGAGGATATTTTGAAAAATTATATTGCTTATTTCTGTGGGTTTATTGAAAGTAGTAGTTAATGTTTAAAAGCTTTATTTTATTTTCTTCTTTTTAATTTTTTTCTTATCAATTCTTCAGGTTTATATCTGGTAACCTAAACAACTAATTTGAAGATAACATTATGCAATGCAACAACCACTGACAAATTCCTATTACTTTGTTTAAGTAACAAATTAACAAAGTACCGGGCTTTGAACTCAGGACCATGTACTTACCAGGCAGGCACTTATTCTACTGAGCTATCTCCCCAGCCCTCTAATGCTTTAAAAAAAAAAACATTTTGTATTCTTTAAAAAATTCAAAAAATTAAATGGGTTAGGAAGAAAATAGAGAACTAAAAGAAGATGAAGAGACTCTTAAGTAAGGTTGAATGATAAATGTGGATCATAATAACTTTGGAAAACTGGTACAGAAGACTGGAGAGAAAAAGAGAAGAATGAGATAAAAAGACTAGAACTATAGCCACAAAGAGGCTAGAAACCACATTACATTCACATAGAAACAGCATTAAACAATGAAGGAGAAAAAGATGAAAATACAAAAGACAAAACAAGAACACAGACAAAACCACCACCACCACAAAAATTAAAAAGAGATAAAAGTTCACTTCCAGGATTGTCTCTGCTATTGCTGATAGTTAATGTGAGTAGACAGTGTCCCAGTTCATGCTGATTTATCCCAAAAAGCCGGTAGCAGCTTTGTGGTGGAATGATGGATAATCTCAGGGAGCCTGTACCTTCTGGCCAAGACCAGACCTACTAGGCCTGTAGCCATTAGCTCAACTTCCATAGGTGAGTTGGGACCATTTGGGAGCTGCAGGATGGAGCCATCAACTACTGTCTGTTCTGAGCTCAGCCAGCCTCTCTCCAAGATGACTCCTGGCCAGTTCTTCTCTCACATGGGATAACTGAGCCTTCAGCACTCACTGCCAGCTAGTACAATCCTTCACATCTACTGCTGCGACTCTCTGTGGAGGCCTCTGGGGTGGCCAGCAGTCACTATGTGTCCAAAGGTTTGAACCACTCCTCTCACACAGGGAGTTCCTTCTCTGGAAGAAGATGCTGCTATGTACCTCATCCTCCGTCGTTGAAGTTTCTCTCTTCACTCCCTCTGTGGGCTTCAATTCACAGTTCATATCCTTCCTGGATCTAGGGAATCCGCTCCCTTCCTTGTTTCTCCACATTATTTTTCAGCTCCTGGATGGTGACTTTCAGAGAGGCTTTTTCTCTTCTGCTTACCACTCTGTCATCCTGATTCTCTTCAGTCAATCAATAGTTTTGCTAAAGGTGGAAGCAAGTTCTGGTGTACAGTGAGAAGGGGGGGGGCTGTGGCCCTAAGATTCAGTCACTGACCTGCATGTGGCTCCGCCCTTCTTGCTTTGGGGTTCTTTCTTTTTTAATTCTTTAAAGTTGTAGTTTTTTGTATGTTTTTGTTTTAAAGTCTGATTAAATTCTTCCAAAAATAAATTCTGCCCTGGACAAGTCCCAAGGTGTGCACAGCAACCTATTCCTAGGTGGCAGGACAAGGTGATCTGTTCCTTCCTCAGGTAGCTTCACTCCTGCCTGCCTCCCTGTCTCATTTCTTCCTTCCTTTTCTGCCTTGCTTCTCTCAGCACTTAGCTTTGTCACCTTCTGTGAGTGCCACACTATGCCTAGGTCCTGGTTATAAAACTGAACCATGAGGTCTCAGGCTTGAATGTGTGGAGCTTACAATGTTTTTCATTATCTTTTATTTTTCTCCTTCATGCATTTTTTAATTTCAGAAAGTATAAACCATGTGGAAGAGCTGAATGAATAGTACCTTGAACATCTATCTGTATCCTCTAGAATTGTTAGTTATTTGCATCTGTTATTTTGTTCAATTTTGAGTTTTTGGTTTTTTGAGACAGGGTCTTGCTATATAGTTTAGGCTGGCCTTGAACCATTGGAAAATTATAGGTGGCATGCTTCACCCCAACTAACTGAACAGACACTCTCTATGAACTGGTAAATTCTCACAAGCAGCCATATTACCTTTATTATACCTAACTCAACTGCAATAATAATCTGCAATAATCCCATAAGATTAATATCTGTTCCATATTCATATTTCTTCTGTTACTCCCATAATATCTCTTCTTTTGCCCTCTCCTGCAACCATCAATGTTTAAAACTAGGTCTATCTTTTATGCCTCTGCAGCCTCTTTTAACATGTCATTCCTCCTATCTTTTTTCTTTTTTAAACACACTGACTTTGTTGAGTCGATGCTAGTCATCTTATAAAATATCTCACATTCTGCATTTATCTGATTGCTTCCTTCTGGCATCTTTTAACTTGTTTCTTATATTTACTGTAATCAGAAGCAAGGCCTAAGGGCTTCATTAGATTCACATTATATGTTTTTGGCAAAAAAAAATTATAGATAGAGTTTCTGGTGTCTATCTTGAGTTTAGCTAGGATCATTTTTTATTTAGGATCAAAAACCAAATTTCGATTTTATTTATAGGACATAATACATCACTGATATAGGGTGGGAAAAAAAGTGAAGAAGCATAGGTTTTGCCAGCAGATCTGAATACAGGGTCTGTGCTTGGCTATGTGACTGCATCACTCTATAGATTCATTCGTCAGAGAATACAGAAGACGGAGTCGCCCCTGTACACTTTTCTAAAATGCACATGTTTGTACACTGACTTGTTTGTTTGTTTATAAGAGGGACACTTTTGTACTCCTCTTCACCCTGGCCACCCTCCTGCCCTCACCATAATGTTAAATGCTAACAGTTCTCCAAGTGCCCTCATCCAGGAAAACAGAAACATCTTTACATTGAAAGGTTGTTGTGAGATCTGAGAGTTAGCACATGCATAAAGTATATAGAATATGTGTAAAGTACACCAGAGCCTGTCGTGCTCAATACAGCATCACTGTTATTTTCATTACCAAAATATTTCCCGGCACAACAACAAGGAACCTAAAACAGGAGAGCGAGGGGATACTACATGAAAGACAGGTTTCTAAGTTGGTCACTTCAGAATCCTTTGTGGATTCTCTGTGTATGCTGTGACCTAGGTAGGTGTTCAGCTGGGACAGTGCTGTGACCTAATAATCAATACCGTGTATGCAGCTCTTCACAGTCTCTGCTGTCCGTTATCACGCCTGATGTACTCCATCTTCCACTGAGCTCCGGTGCTCTTGGTGTTAGTCCTGGGTGGGGAAGCTCAGAATAGGAGCTGGGGTGGGAGAACAGCCTTCTCCCCTGGAAAGTGTGCGACTTACACTGGACGCCAAAAGTTTCTGTTCTGAGCGTCTCACCAAGGAGCTCTTTCCCCCGATATGGGTTACCAAAGTCTTAATGAAAACTCTTTGCATCTGTCGCAGACTTGTAGCCTCTCATCTGTCATATCTTGTTTGCTTAATGACATTCCCTTACCCCGATTGTTGGTCACCTGGAAGGTGTTGTGTAGCTATTTCTTTCTCTCTGCTGTGATGAGAAGCTGGAGTACCAGGCCCAAGCTGGGCTATCATGTGAGGCTGCACTTTGGACCCCACTCTCCAAGAAGGCCCATGTGTTAAAGGCCTGGTTTCAACCTGGGGTGTTGTTGCAGCATGGTGGATCCTTCAGGGGCTGGGGTCTGGTGGGTGGAAGTGAGCTCATGGGCGTGTTCTTGAAGGTGATGCTGGGACCGGCCACTTCTGCTGTCATCGCTTCCCAGCCACCCTGCAGTGCTCTGCAGCATACTGCTGAGAGGCTATCCTGTACAGCTGACCCCATGAGGAGGACACTCAGGCATGGACTGACCCTTCTGAAGCTTGAGTGAGCCAGACCTTTTGTCACTGTAAGTTGTCTCGTCTCAGGTACCTGTCATAGCATATAAAAAATGCTCTTGAAGCCAAGCCTAGTGTTGTGAGACTATAATCCCAACTACTTAGGAGACTTAGGCAGGGGGATAAAAAACTGGGGACTAGTTTGCTCAATTTAGCAAGACACTGTCTCAAAAATAAAAAAGGACTGTAGAACAGCAGTAAAATACTGTGGATTCAGTTACCAGCACTGCCACCCGCCCCACACACACAAACACACACACCACACCAGTAAGTGAACCTCTTAGTCTGAATAGTTTCTTTCTGTAATGGTGCAGTACTAGGAAAATAAAAACTGACTGCAAGAACAGCCCTTGTTTTCTGAAAGGATAAGAATTGATATTTCTAAGGGCTGGTGAGATACCTCAGCAGATTAAGCACCTGCTTAAGTAAGCTAAGGGACTGAGGTTCAATCTCTGGTGCCAGATGCTGCATTGGACCTGCTCTGAGGCACGCTGATCTGGCCACTGAGTCTAAGAGTGGTGGCGTGTGCCTGTAATCCCAGAGCTGAGGAGGCTGGGAATAGGAGGATTACTAGGAGTCTGAGCTGTGTAGTGAGAACCTGAACAAAAATACAAAAAAAAATGGGTATTTCTCAAAGCTAATCTTGATATATTTTCCAGGTCACATATAGCTTCTTTTTGAATAAGAAAAGTATTCTGTTTTACACATGTCTTTGATTTTGTAACCTAGGGTAGCATAAAACATCTCACAGGGGATAAAATACTCCTTATCATTTAGTTCCATATATTTTCTAATTTCTATTGTAATTTATTCTTTGTGCCACAAGATACATAAAACTGTATTGCTTAACTTCCAAATATTTGTGAATTTTGTAGTTATCTCTTTAGGTAACAGTCTCTGTATGTTTGTTTTTTTCTTTCATATTTAGGATTGAGCCCAGGGCCTTATGCATGCAAGGCAAGTGCTTTACCACCTAATGACTTTCAATTCTTTTCTACTTTTTATTTTGAGGCAGAGGCTTCATCACTTGCCAAGTCCGGTCTTGATCTTATTGCTTCTGCCTGAGCCTCCCAGTAGCTGGGATTCTAAGTATGACCAGTGTGTCTGGCTTCACATGTCTCTTAATTGTTATGCTTCAGCATAGTTTTGTGGTGTTGCAAGAACAGACTTAATATTTCAGTTCTGTGGAAGTGGCTGAGATTTGCTTTACTGTCCAGTGGGAATCAGTTTTATAAATTCTCCCCCAGTACACTGTTAGACTGTCTCTTACCGTCAGTGAGAGAATTCCTTTTATCAAGGGTGGCAAATTTACTAACCTTGTTAAAATCTTCCGTATTTTACTGCTCTACTTTTTTTGTTTGTTTGCTTGTTCTGAGAGTTTATTCTATCATGTGTTTAGAAAAGTATGTTAAAATTTCTGAAGTGTAACTTCACTTATTTTCTTTCTATTTTGCTACATATATTTTTAGGCTAGGTTATTGGTATGACAAATAGGTTTGATTGTGACAGATTGATTAGCTTGGAAGGTGCAGAGGGAATTGGCAGAACATCCTTCTGGGTGTGTCTGTGTGGGTCATGGAGTTGTGCCCTTGGGTCACAGAGGTGTGATATGGGGTACAGGGTGTTGAATCTGGTCCCTTAACCTTTCCTGGTGTGTGTTGCTCCCTTGCTCCACTTATTATCTGACATGAACTAAGTAGCTTAGCTCTACCACACACTTCTGCCCTGATGTATTGCCTTGGCCAGAGCCAGCTGACCATGAACTGAACTCCCTTACAACCTGAGCCACATTAAACTTCTCTTCCTTTACACTGTCGATGTGGGTGTCGTGTCTGAGCAACAGGAAAGTTGACTAAAAAAATTAGATAGGATACAAATTCATAATTCTTATGTTTTCTGGTGTATGTAACCTTTTCCTGGAAAGGAATTGCTCCTGTTTACCTGTAGTGATGTGTTCTTCTTTAAGCACTAATTGGATACTAGAATAGTTGTACCTTCTTCCCTCCAGTTAATATTCACATCATTTTCCCCATCTTTTCCCTTTTCTATCCAGTTGCTTTCTGTCATTTTGAGTACATTGTGTATTTCTTACTAATGTTTTGTTTTGAGATAGGGTCTTGCTATGTAACTCAGTTGGTCTCAAACTTGCATCCTCTTGCCTCAGCAACATGAATGCTGGGATTGTAGGCATGTACTACCACTGCCAACATTTGACACTTTATTCTACTTAAACTTTTTTTTCCCCCCATGGGAATCAAACACTGGGCCTGAAAACTTGCAGGAAGTCACTGTGCTGCTGAGCTACATCCTGGCCCTATTCTACTTATTTTAAATATATCTCTTGCTGACATTTCAAATTAAATTATAGACATTGCAACTGTTCAAACTAATACTATAGCATACATCTCCAAACATAACTACCTAATATCACCTTCAATCTGACCTGTACTCATCTAGCCCTGGTGAGTTCTACAACTGCATGTCACTGCATTTCAAAAACTAAAACTCCTTGTAGTTTTTTAAAGCCTGGAATAAAATAACTTAATTGACCCACTGTTATCTCAGTAGTGACTAGAAGGAAATAAAATAGATATTTCAAAAATCATTCTCAAACACACTACTCAAAGGAAGAAATACAAATGGCAAGTAAATATATGAAAAAGTGTTCAACATCTTTGGTCATTCAAGAAGTGAAATTAAAACAACACTGAGGTTCCATCTCACCCCAGAAAGAATGGCAGACCTCAAGAAGTGAGCCAATAACAAATGCTGGAGGGGATGTGGAGAAAAGGGAACCCTTCTGCACTGTTGGTGGAAGCGCAGACTGGTACAACCACTATGGAAGTCAGTGTGGCGGTTCCTTAAAAAGCTAGGATTGGAGATCCCATTCCAGCTAGCTATTTCCCTCCTGGGTATCTTTTCAGAGGAACTACAAAAGCAATATTGCTCCTACTAAAGCAATATATGTGTACCCATGTTTATAGCAGTGCAATTTGTTATAGCTAAATCCTGGAAACAACCCAGATGCCCATCAACTCAAGCATGGATAAAGAAAATGGGGTATTTTTACACAATGCTATATTATTCAGCTATAGTACAGGATAAATTTGAGTCTTTTGTTGGTAAATGGATGCAACTAGAAAACATACTCATAAGTGAAAGAAATCAGACCCGTATGTACAAATATGGTATTGTGTCCTTAATGTGAGAACCTGAAAGAGAAAAATGGAATCTGCAGGGTACAATAGATACTAGGAAAAGGGAATGAACTTATTCAAAAGGAAGGAGTTACTGAATTGAGAAGAACAGAAGAGGGTGTGAGGGAAACAGATGTATCTATGTATGTAAGCAGGATGGTTTAGACAACTGTACTGTACACCTCTGCTGGTCTATGGAAAGGAACAGATAATAATTTGCTTTGTCTTCTTTTCTGTAATTATTGGTACTTCTTCTCTCTTAATTTCTTATATATTTCTTTCATTTTTTCTTTCTTCCAATTTTACATGCATACATCTGGTAATATGAATAACTAGTTGAAAGACAATACTGTGTATTACAACAAATATTGTGGAATTCTTACTACTTTGTTAAGTGAAATTCTCTATCCCTTGTAATTTTTGCTGTTTTAATTTTAATTTGTACTTTCTTTAAAAATAAAAGAAATGAAAAAAAACCATTCTGAAAATATATGTAAGAGATATGAGGGGCTGGGGAGATAGCTCAGTAGAATAAGTGCTTCCCTGGCAAGTGCAAGGGCCTGAGTTCAATCCCTGGTTCCACCAAAAATAAAAAAAAATTTAAAAAGAAATATGAGAAAAATGCAAAAAAGCTGAAATAAGAAAATAAAAAAAAAGAAATAAGAAAATAAATATTTTCTTATGTTTTGCAAATTATAAGCATGTAAACATACATATACATTTAATAGATATATAATATAAATATTTATATATAATATAAATACCTGTATTTATCATAATTTTTCTTTTAATATGACCAAATTCATATATTGCTTTATATCTTTTCAGGCTTATCAAATATAGTTATACTTTTCAGGGTTACATAATATATCATTCTAAAACATATACCATAATTTTACTGTCATCTTCTGCTAAGCATTTAGAATTTTCCTTAATTATTCATAGTACAGTTCTGTACCACTCAATAGCATTTCAGGTGGGAACAAACCACATGTATGTTGACCATCTCATAAAATTACAACCCAGCCTAGGTTTGCAGTAAGCTGTGCCAGAGTTTTAAGAACTCAGGAATCACACATCAAAATCACTTAACAAAGCAATTCTTATAATGTACCCCTTCATTAAGCAACAGGGGCTATTGCTAACAGAAAGGAAATGAATATATTTTTGGGAAAAAAATCACAGTCTGTTTCTTACTCTAATTACAGATTATGAAAAGTGAAATTTCTGAGTTCAGAAGTTTAATCATCCCCCTTTCTGTTTCTTTGTGCTCTTGAGATGAGGTCAGACAGTGTTATGCAGACTGTCCTCAAACTGGCAATCCTCCTACCTAAGCCTTCTGAGTACCCAGGGTTACAGGCATATGCCACTGTGCCTAACAGGCTTAACCTCTTTAAAAGGCTCCTGAAAAAAGTGTTTCAAATTTTAAAAGCTTCCTGAGGCATAGCATGCTGCATAAGTGGATGTGTTCTCATCAAAGGCAGTTTGTAGCACTCAGGGACAGTTGGTCACCTGCAGTGTGCACTTGGTTTTGGATCACCAGTTGCAGCAAGTGAGGCTGGTTGAATTTCTGGCAGGTTCTCCTTGAAGTAAGCTGGGATCATCCTGCAAACTGACTGCTGGCTGTGGCATGGCAGGGGCTGCCCCTGATGCCCAGTGCTGAGGTGATATTTTACATATGAGGTCCAGGATCTAGGTGGTCATAATACTTTCCTTGTATGAAGAGGGCTGGCAGGACTTTGACTTCTAGCCTAGCTGCTCCCTAGGTTTTCTTATTTTTCCTATTTACTAATCCTAATAGTTCAGCCTTTCCTGAACCTCTGTCGAGTCCCAATATCTGTTAAGAAATTCCTTTTCTATGAGACTTAGTCAGCACTTACTTCTATTCTTTGCAAAAACAGAACTTGAGGGTCAGGGATGTAGCTCAGTGGCACAAGCACCTACCTGGCAAGCACAAGGTCCTGAGCTGGATTCCTGGCAACAACAAAAAAGAACTTGACTAAATCCGCATGCAGAGATTCTGCTTCTGAGAAAATCAGCAAGCTGAGGAAGTGCTCTAGAAGTCCCAAAGGCTCTATGCAGAGACTGTCCACACAGAGGCAGTGGGGATGGGGAATCCAGCAGCATGAACGGGGGCAGTTTTGGGGGTGCAGGTAAGAACAGGTGCTAAAAGTAACATTTTTCACTAGTAAAAGCAATTAGACAAGAAAAAGAAATAAAAGGAATATATATAGGAAAGGAAGAAACTAAATTATCATTCATAGATGACATGATCCTTTACATAAAAGAGAAAAAAAGCACAGCAGAAGTCTCTTAGAATTAATAACTAAATTCAGTAGTGTAGCAGGATGCAAAAACAATACATACATTGCTTCTTGGCTTTTGGCTAAGATCAAGTGCCAAAATAATACACACAAAAAAAATCAGCAGCATTCCTGTATACCAGTAATGAACTCACTAAGAAACAAATTAAGAAAAAAATACTATTCACAATAGCATCAAAATAATTAAATATTTAGGAATTAACCTAGCCAAGGAAATAAGAAAAACTCTACAATGAAAACTAGAGTATTCTGTAAAAGGAAATCAAAGAGAACATCAGAAAATAGGAAGATATCCCCTGTTACTAGACAGGCAGAAGCAGGATAGTTGATGTGACCATACTTCCAAAATTAATGTACAGATTTAACTCAGTCCCAGTCAGAATACCAGCAGAATTCTTCATGGAACTGGAGAAAACAACCCTAAAATTTGGTACCAGAAGAGACCCAGAATAACGAAAACAATCCTGGGTAACAGGAGCAAAGCAAGCTGGATACAGTGGTGCCCGCCTATAATCCCAGCACTCTGAAGGCTGAGGCAGGAAATTGATGTGAATTTAAGGCCAGTCTGGATGACACAAGCCATATGCTGTCTAAAATCAATCAATCAAGAGCAAAGCAAAAACCAACACAATCTTGGACCTGAAGTTATATTACAAAGCTACAGCAATTTAAAAATAATAATAATAAACAGCAAAAAGACCAGCATGGTACTGGCACAGGAAACAGACAGGATCCATGGAGCAGAATTGAGGATGCAGAAGCAACCTTAACCACATTCAGGAACTTGATCTTTGGTAAAGGGGTCAAGCACACACCCTGCATCATAAAGAAAGACAAGCTTCTGAGTCATCTGAAGGAAGGTGGATGCATCGTAAGCCCATAATGGTGAGTTAAATCAGACATAGCTGCTTAAATATCACATGGTTTCTCTTATATGAGAAATCAAAAGTGTAAAGAGCAAAATAAAAGAGACCAGGAAGTAGGGAGACAGAGCTCTCTCAGATGGGAAGAGGATCAAGAGATGGAAAAGAGGGGGACGGAAAGGGGCAAAAATGGAACTGAGATGCGTTATTTGCGTGCACCGGGCTCCGCACGAGGAACATAATCGTAGTGTCCTGAAATCACTGACTAATAAAAACAAGCAAACAGAAGTTAACATTTCTTCCTTTGGTGGTTCTGCGGTCGGTGGACTGACTTAGGGCCGATGGAGTTCAGGCCTTATTATTGTGTCACTAGGAACCAGGCCCAGGAAATAACTCAGTGTGGAGCCTCGAGCAGATGAGGAGCCCGTCGCCCTGCGTGAGACTGCCTTCGCTGTGCCTGGAAGAGCGCCCTGCTCGGTGAAGCGGAGTAGAGCTGAAGCTGACCATTACCGGAAGACGACAACCACTTCTGGAAATTCTTAAGATTATTTCTTCAGAATCAGTGTCTAAGTAATATGATGAAGCAATCTCATTATATCAGAGATTAACTTTGTTTTGATTTAAAAAAAAAAAGAGAAATCCAGCATTGCTAGTATAGCTCCCCCACCCCCTGCCCCCAGGGAGGGGCTTTGAATCATTTAAAGTGATTTCAAAAATTCAGAAAATGAGAATTGTAACTAGCAGAGGTATTCAAGAGAATACTGCTAGCTCCAAAAGTGGTCTTTAGCATAGCTGTTTATTTAGTTTTACGTATTTCTAACACTACTGTAGTGCCTCGCATCGCATGTCTTCTTTAAATCTCTCAGCCATCCTGAAAGGTAGGTGTTACCCACCCGGCCCAGAGCTGGAGAGAAGAGGCTGAGAAGTTAATTATCAGATCACATAGCAAACTCGTGGGAAAACAAGAATTCAGACCCAGATCTGGTTGACACCTTTGAGGAGGCAGGAAATGTTTGGGGAGGGTCTAGAAGTGCTCCCCAGCAGTGGCCTCCCCCAGAGCCTCCCAGGAAGCTGCGCACCTTGGCCTTGTAAACACTGGATGGTAAAAATGTCCGGGCTCTGCTTGATGGGCTCTCTCCTTAGGGGCAACATGTGTCCTCCTCAGACCCGCCACATCCAGCTTTAGGGAGAATCCTGCTGCTGAAGTCAGGTGCCCTGAATATGTGCCCTCCCTCACCCCTCCGTCAGTGTGTCTGCCGGCCCGGAAGCTGCCTCTTAGCAGTGCTTTCGCCTCCACAGCTGTCCATCCTCACTCTGCTCTGCTGCTCGGAACTGAGCCCAGGTTTCTGTTGTTGTATCTTTACCTGTTGCAATGGATCCTGAATAAAAATCTGCTTAGCACTCCAATGACTATGTAGGTTTGGTTGTGCTCTAAT
Source organism: Tympanoctomys barrerae (assembly GCA_002564285.1). Classification (NCBI taxonomy): domain Eukaryota; kingdom Metazoa; phylum Chordata; class Mammalia; order Rodentia; family Octodontidae; genus Tympanoctomys; species Tympanoctomys barrerae. Next base: position 849 of record NDGN011320338.1, on the reverse strand, counting down.
TGAAATCACTGTGAACATATATGAAAACCTGTGTGTAAGACCAATCCACAAGATTCTTCCCAGGCACTGTGAAATCTTTCGTCAAAGACTTAACAACAATAAAAGTAGTAAATAGTATATATGAATACAATTGAGGTAATAAAGCACTTTCTTTGGCTTTCATACTCCGCACAGATAGTTTCACTAGTTAAAAAGGCAAAACGATCCTCACTCTACTACGTCAGTGATACCATGTGAAAGCAGTCGAACTTGCGTGCGCCTAAGTGAAGGCACTTTCTTTGGCAGAGCAGGGTCCAGCTAGCAAACCTGTTTGTGAAGGGATTTGTTTCTGGGCCTTGTTTTAATTTTTGTATTTTCTTGATTTGAGGCCTTTTAAAACTATTTGTATTATAGTCCATTAGTTTTCTAAAATATTGGGCTCCGGTGTGGTGTTTTCATACATGCATGTAACACCGATCATATCCATCACCCACTGCATGGCTTGTTTCCCCTCCCCCTCTGGTGATTCCCTTTCTCTTGTCTAATCACAGTCTCATTCTGCCTTTCTAAGGTGTATTGGGATGTGTATTGGCTATGGACCCCACTCTAACTGCAGCAGGCCTATCTTTAGACTATTATTATAAGAAAGGAGGAAGGGACAGCACTGACTTACATGTCATGTGCTTACACTTCTTCAACAATGAAACTATGGGAGAAAGGACTTGTGTGTGAGGTGTATTTGTTCTAAGACTTCAGATATTCTTTTAAAAATCATAGTTTGTCTGTGGGAAGCCATTAACTGGTATTTATTTTATAATAGTGTCAGCCATTTTCTTAAGTTTCTATTCCCCTGCTGAGTTAAGTTTCTGG
>NDGN011320331.1:0-31263 GCA_002564285.1 Tympanoctomys barrerae | reverse complement strand
GGGAGTCATCCGGAGTTGTCCGACTCCGGCCAAGTTGACACAATGTATCAACCACTACAGTTAGGATTATGGTTAGGGTTAGTGTTACAATTAGTGTTAGGCTTAGGTTTATAGTTAGGTTAAGTTTAGATTTACAGTTAGGTTTAGGGTTAGGGATATGACTAGGTTCGTATTAGGTTTAGGCTTAGGATTAGGGTTAGGTTTACAGTTACTGTTAGGTTCAAGGTTAGGGTACAGGTTAGGGTTAGAGTTACAGTTAGTGTTAGGGTTAAGGTTACATGTAGGGGTAGGGGTAGGTTTATGTTTAATGTTAGTGTTGCAGTTACAGTTAAGGTTAAGGTTATGGTTATCCTTAGGTTGTACTTTAAGGTTATGTTTAGCATTAAGTTAAAGTTAGGGTTAGGTTCAGTATTAGAGTTACAGTTAGGGTTATGTTTAGGGTTACTGTTAGGGTTAGTTTTAGTGTTACGATTAGGGTTAGGATTACTGGTTAGGGTTAGGGTTATGGTTAGCATTACAGTTAAGGTTAGGGTTACCATTTCTGTTATGGATCATGTTAGCATAGGTTTACATTACAGATAGGGTTAGGGTTATGCCTAGGGTTAGTGTTAGTTTTACAATTTCAGTTAGAAATAGGGTTAGGGTTAGGGTTAGGGTTAGGGTTAGGGTTAGGGTTAGTGGTAGTGTTACAGTTAGTGTTAGTGTTAGGGTTAGGATTAGAGTCACAGTTAGGATTAGGTCTATTGTTGAGGATAGGGTTAGGTTTAAGGTTACACTAAGGGTTAGAGATAGGGCTACAATTAGGATTTGGGTTAGGGTTTGTGGTAGTGTTATTTTTAGGACAAGGGTTATGGTTAGGGTTATGGTTAAGCTTCAGGTTAGGATTATGATAAGGGTTAGACAGGTTTACTATTAAGTTTAGGCTTATGTTTAGGGTTATGGTTATGATTAGTGTTAGGGTTACTGTTAGGTTTATGATTTTGTTTAGGTTTAGGCTTCAGGTTAGGATTACGGTTAGTGTCAGGGTTATGGTTAGGGTTAGGGTTAATGTTAGGTTTATGATTACAGTTACAATAAGGATAAGAGATAGGATTATGTTTAGGGTTTGGATTAGAGTTTCAGTTAGAGTTATTGTTAGGCTAACAGTTAGAATTAGGGTTAGGGTTGCATTTAGGATTAGGTTCATGATTAGCGTTATGATTAGGGTTAGGGTTTGGGTTCCCGTTAGGGTTAGGTTAAGAATTAGGGTTACATTTAGGATTGTTGCTATGGATACAGTTACTTTTAGGTTTAGGGTTACGGCTAGGTTGGTTGTTATTGTTAGTGTTAGGGTTAGGGTTACTTGCACGGTTTGGGTTAAGATTTTGGTTAGTGTTAGTGTGAGTGTTACGGCTTGCTTGAGAGTTAGGATTAGCATTACAGTTAGGTTTAGGGTTAGGGTTACAGTTAAGGTTAGGGTTAAAATTAGGGTTAGTATTAGTGTTAGGGTTTGGTTTATGTTTAGGTTTAGCTTTAGGGATAGGGTTAGGATTACAGTTTATGTTAGGGTTACGATTAGGGTTAGGGTTAAGTTACACTTAAACTTAGGGTTAGGGTTACAGTTAGGGGTGGTAGTAGGGTTACCATTATGTTAAGGTTAGAATTAGGGTTAGGGTTAGGGTTACAATTAGCGTTAAGGTTATTGTTAATGTTCAGATTATGGTTAGGATTAATGCTAAGGTTGTGTTTAGGTTTATGGTTAGGACTAAGATAAGCAATAGGGTTAGGCTTACAGTTACAGTTAGGATTAGTTTTAGGGTTATGGTTAGGGTTGGAGTTTGGAATACTGTCAGGGCTAGTGTTATGGTTAGCAATACGATTATGTTTAGGGTTATGATTACGGTTAGTTTTAGTGTTATGGTTAGGGTTAGGGTTAGGTTTACTGTTAGTGTTAGGGTTATGCTTATTTTTGCAATTAAGGTGATTGTTAACATTATGGTTAGGGTTAGGGTTACTGTTACTGTTAGGTTTACTATTAGGGTTATGTTTAGTGTTAGGATTAGGTTTAGAGTTAGGGTTAGCTTTAAGGTTAGGTTAATAGCTTTACTATTATGGTTATGTTTAGTGTGAGGGTTAGCTTTAAGGTGTTTCACTTAGGGTTAAGTTTAAGCTTATGGTTAGGGTTAGAGTTAGGATTATATAGTCAAGTTAGGTTTAGGGTTATAGTTAGCGTTAGTGACAGGTTTATGGTTATGTTTATAGTCAGGGTGACATTTAGGGTTGGGATTAGTATTATGGTTAGGGTTAGGGTTATGGTTCATTTTAGGTTTAGGATTATGCTTAGGGTTAATGTTAGGGTTATGCTTAGTGTTAGAGTTATGCTTAGGGTAGAAGGTTGGGTTCCAGTTAGGGTTAGTGTTACATTCAGGGTTAGGGTTAGAGTTATGATTATGGTTAGGGCTAGGGTTAGGTTTAGGATTAAGGTTTCAGTTAGGGTTAGGTTTAGCATTTATTATGTTTAGGTTTACAGTTATGGTTAAGCTTAGGGTTAAGGCTATGGTTATGTTTAGGGATATGCTTAGCTTTAGGGTTATGGTTATGTTTAGTCTTAGGGTTTGGCTTAGGTTTACACTTTCGGTTAGGGTTAGAGTTAATTTTATGGTTTCAGTTTCATTAGTGTTAGGGTTATAGTTAGGGTTAGGGTTATGGTTAACATTATGAGTAGGGTTAGGGTTACTGTTAGCATTAGGGTTATAGTTAGGTTTCAGGTTAGGGTTAGGTTTAGTGTTAGGGTTATTATTAAAATTAGGGTTAGTTTTAGGTTTATGGTTAGGGTTCGTGTTAGGCTTAGGTTTAGGGTTACCATTATGGTTAATACTAGAGTTTACAGTAGGTTTAGGCTGAGGGTTAGGGTTAGGGGTACATTTACAGTTAACATTAAGATTCAGGCTATAGTTATGGTTAGTGTTAGGGTTACAGTTAATTTAGGTTTAGGTTACAAGTAGTGTTATGGCTAGATTTACAGTTAGGATTAGGGTAAGGGTCATATTTAAGGTTAGGTTTGAGATTATGGCAGGATTATTGTTAGGATTAAGTTTAGTTAGAATTAGGTTTACGATTAGGTTTAGGGTTAGGTTTAGGGTTATGTTTAAGATTACATTTTGGGTTGGGTTTGGGGTTAGGATTACATTTATGGGTATGTTTAGGTTTAAGGTTAGGGTTATGGTTAGGTTTATGTTTAGGGTTATGGTTAGGTTATCATTAGGATTATGATTAGGGTTAGTGTTAGAGTTAAGGTTAGGGTTAGGGTTAGGGTTACAATTAGGTTTAGTTAGGTTTACAGTTAGCATTAGTGTTAAGGTTGGGGTTAGAGTTACAATTAGGGTTAGGGTTCGAGTTACGGTTAGGGTTAGGGTTGTGGTTAGGTTTAAGCTTGGGGTTCTGGTTAAGGATAGTGTTATGGTTGTGGTTTGGTTTAAGCTTAAGGTTACAGTTAGTGTTGGTTTTATGGTTATTGTTAGTTTAAGGTTAGGGTTACTGTTAAGGTTACTGTTTGGAATAGGTTTAGGGTTAGGGTTTATGTTAGGGTAAAGTTTAGGGTTTATGATTAGCCTTAGGTTTAAGGTTAGAGTTAGGTTTAGTGTTAGGGTTATTGTTTGGCTTCGGATTAGAGATAGAGTTATGGTTATGATTAGGTTTAGTGTTACTGTTAGCATCAGTTTTAGGGTTATGGTTAGGATTATGATTAGGATTACTGCTAGGGTTAAGCTTATGGTCAGCATTAGGGTTAGGTTAAGGTTAGGTTTTCTATTATGGATAGTATTATGGTTAGTGTTAGGTTTAGAGGTACATTAGAGTTAGGATTAGAGTTAGGCTTAAGGTTAGGATTAGCATTACAGTTTCAGTTAGGTTTAGGTTTAGGGTTATGGTTATGGTTAGGTTTTGTGTAACGTTTAGGGTTACACTTAGGTTTTCAATTAGGGTTATGGTACAATTTAACATTAGATTTACTGTTAATGATACAGTTCTGAGTAGGGTTAGGCTTAGAGTTACATATAGGGTGTGGTTTACTGTTGAGGTTAATGTTAGGGTTAGGGTTAGGGTTTTGCTAAGGGTTATAGATAGGGTTATGTTTATGATTTTCATTAGGATTTCAGTTAAAGTTAGTGTTAGGGTTACGGTCATGGCAAGGGTTATGGTTAGGGTTATATTTAAGCTTAGATTTAGGGTTATGGTAAGGGTTAGTCATAGGGTTACAGTTAAGGTTACGGTTATGTTTCAGGTTAGGGTTATGATTAGAGTTAGTGTTCTGTTTAGGTTTAGGGTTTGGGTTAAGATTATGGTTAGTGTTATGGTTATGGTTAGGATCAGGGTTAAGGTTAGGTTTAGGGCTATAGTTATGCTAAGGATAACATATAGGGTTACATTTAGGATTTGGGTTATGGTTTCAGTTAGAGTTATTGTTAGGTTTATAGTTAGAATTAGGGTTAGGGTTGTAGTTAGTAATAGAGTCATGATTAGCTTTATGATTAGGGTTATTATTAGGGTTCCTTTTAGAGTTAGGGTTACAGTTAGGTAAAGAGTTACGGTTACGGTTAGGGTTAATGTTATGGATACAGTTACGGTTAGGTTTAGGGTTACTCTTAGGTCTAGGGTTATTGCTAGTGTTTAGGTTAGGGTTAGGGTTACAGTTATGATAAGGGTAAGAGATAGGGTTATCTTTATGATTTGGATTAGGGTTTCAGTTAGAGTTAGTGTTAAGGTTATGGTTAGAGTTAGGATTAGGTTTATGGTTAGGGTTAGGATTAGTGTTGTTTGTAGGGTTTGGGTTAGGGTTTCACTTAGAATTAGGGATAGGGTTATGGTTAGCGTTAGAGTTACCATTAGGCTTATCATTAGGGTTACATTTAAGGTTAGTGGTAGTGTTGAGTTAATTTTATGTTTAGGGTTACAGTAAGGATTAGAATAAGGATTAAGGTTAGGTTTATGGTTAGTTTTAGAATCTCAGTTAGTGTTAGGTTTATAGTTAGGGTTAGGGTGTGGGTTAAGATTGAGGTTTGGGTTACAATTATCTTTAGGTTTAGGGTTAGGGTTGCATTTAGTATTAGGTTCATGATTAGCATTATGAGTGGATTTAGTATTAGGTTTACTATTAGGGTTAGAATTATATTTAGGTTAAGAGTTAGAGTTAAGGTTATGGATAATGTTATGGATATGGTTACGGTTATGGTTAGATTTAGGGTTAAATTTAGGTTTAGTGTTATTGTCAGTTTTAAGGTAAGGTTTATGTTTATGATTTGGGTTAGGATTTCAGTTAGACTTAGTGTGAGGGCTAAGGTTAGATCAAGTGTTAGGTTTAGCTTTATGGTTAGGCTTAGGTTTATGGTAAATTTTAGTGTTAGTGGTGGGTTTAAAGTTAAATTCAGGTTTACAGTTTGGATTAGAGTTAGAGTTACCGTTAAGTTATGGTTAGAGTTATGGTAGCTTTAGGGATAGGATTAAGTTAAGGTTAGAGCTATGCTTAGGTTTTGAGTTGGGGTTACAGTTAGGGTTAGGCTTAGGATTACAGTTAGGGTTGCCTCTAGGGTTTGGCTTAGGGTTTCAGTTAGCGTTATTGATAGGGTTATGGTTACATCAAGGGTTAGGTTATAATTATGCTTAGGCTTAAGGTTAGAATTATGGTAAGAGTTAGTGGTAGGGTTATGGTTAGGTTAATGGTTAAGGCTATGTATAACGATAGGGTTAGGTTTACATTAAGTGTTTAGGTAAGGATTAGGTTTATGGTTATGTTTACTTTAGGGTTAGGTTTAGGGTTACAGTTATGGTTAGTTTTACAGTTATGGTTAAGGTTATAGTTAGGAATACTGTTAGTGTTGGTGTTACAGTTAGCGATACATTTAGGTTTAGGGTTACAGTTAGTTTTAGTGTTACATTAGAGTTAAGGTTAGGTTTAATGTTAGTGTTAGTGTTATGCTTAGTGTTACATTTAGGATTATGATTAGTGTTACAGTTAGTTTTAGAGTTAGGTTTATGGTTAGGGTTAGTGTTACAGTTACAGTTAGGGTTATATTTAGGGTTAGGGTTAGGGTTAGGATAAATTTTAAGGTTAGGTTTAGGGCTATTGTTAGTGTTAGGGTTAGGGTTACATTTACGGTTTGCGTTAGGATTTCAGTTACCATTAGTGTGTTACAATTTGGTCAAGGGTTAGGGTTTTCATTATGGTTAGGCTTAGGGTTACTTTAGTGGTAGGGTTATGGTTAGGATTGGGTTAGGGTTACAATTAGGGTTAGGGTTAGGGTTAGGTTTGTAGTTATGGTTAGGGTTAGGTTTAGGACTACGGTTTGTGTTAGGGTTATGGTTAGGGTTTTGATTATGTTTAGTGTTATGGCTATGGTTAGGATTCGAGGTGAGGTTATATTTAGTGTTAGGTTAGAATTATGGTTAGAGTTAGGGTTAGAGTTACTTGTAAGGTTTCACCTAGGGTGTCTGTTAGCATTAGTGTTAGGGTTATGGTTAGTGGAAGAGTTAGGTTATGGTTATGCTTAGGCTTAAGTTTAGGATTATTCTTAGGGTGTGTGGTGGGGTTATGGTCAGGTTTATGGTTAGGGCTATGGATAGGGATAGAGTTAGGTTTGCACTTAGGGCTATATTTAGGATTAGGGTTATGGTTATGTATACTTTAGGGTTAGGTTTAGGGTTATGGTTAAGGCTAGTTTTAGGGTTATGTTTATGAATACTGTTAAGGCTGAGGTTACGATTAGCAATACGGTTAGGTTTAAGGTTATGGTTAGGCTTAGGGTTATGATTATGGGTAGTTTTAGTGTTACAGTTACAGTTAGGTTAGGGTTAGGTTTAAGGTTATGGTTAATGTTAAGATTAGGTTAAGGGTTAGGGTTAGGTTTACAGAGGGTTATTTTAGGGTTACATTTAGGGTAAGGATTAAGTTTAGTGTTACGGTTAGGGTTAGGGTTTCAGTCACAGTTAGGTTAAGGTTAGAGTTATAGTTAGGGTTCGGTTTAAAGTAACAATTAGGATTAGGGTTAGCATTAGTTGTAGGGTTAGAGTTATTTTTAGGATTAGGGTTACAGCTAGGCTTATGGTTATGTTTAGGGTTAGGGTTAGGATTACATTGAGAGTTAGGGTTAGGGTTACAGTTAGGGTTAGGATTAGTGTTAGGTTTAAAGTTAGGATTAGGTTTAGTGTTACAGATAGGGTTAATGTTAGTGTTAGGATTAGGTTTTTGGTTAGGGCCATGATTAAAATGAGGGTTTGGGTTAGGGTTAGGGTTAGAATTATGGTTAGGGTTATAGTTAGGGTGGAGGTTAGGTTTAGGGTTAGGGTTACATTTAGGGTTAGGTTTAAATTTCGGATTAGGGTTAGGGTTACAGTTCAGATTAGTGTTAGGGTTATGGTTATGTTTAGGGTTAGGTTTAGGATTAGGCTTATGGTTAGGGTTACAGTTACAGTTAGGTTTAGAGTTATAGTTAAGGTTAGGATTATTTTTAGGGTTACAGTTAGTTAGGTTTAGTTTTAGAATTATGGTTATGGGTAATATTAAGGTTAGAGTTAGAGTTAGTATTAGTTTTACAGATATGGTTAGGGATAGGAATAATATTATGGTTAGGGTTAGGGTTACAGTTACAGTTAACTTTATGGTTAGGGTTGGGGTTACAATTAGCATTATGTTATGGTTCAGGTTAGGGTTAAGGTTATGATTATGGATTGTGTTAAGTTTAGTGTTATGGTTAGGGTTACTGTTTGGTTTATGGCTACAGTTATGGTTAGGTTTATGTTTATGGTTAGGGTTAAGATTAGGCTTTGGATTAGGGTTTAGGCCTATGTTAGATTTAAGGTTAGTGTTATTCTTAAGGTTAGAGCTATGGTTAGGGTTATTTTAGGTGTACAGTTACAATTGCAATTGTGTTTAGGTTCAGTTTATGGTTAGGTTAGTGTTATAGTTACAGTTAGGGTTAAGGTTTGGGTTACAATTATGGTTAGGGTTACATTAGGGTTAGGGTTTGGCTTACAATTAGGGTTAGGGCTTTTGGTTGGGTTATGGTTAGGGTTAGGGTCAGTTTTAGGGCAATGGTCTGGTTGCAGTTAGGTTTAACGTCATGTTTAGTGATAATTTTAGGCTTACAGGTAGGGTTACGGTAGGATTACAGTTAGTGTTAGGGTCTTGGTTAATGTTAGTGGTAGGCTGAATATAGACGTAGGTTTATGGTTAGGTTTAGGGTTAATGTTAAGATTAGGTTTAGAGTTGAGGTTACATTTAGTGCTAGAGTTATGGTTATGAATAGGGATAGGGATAGTTTTGTTTAGGAATATACTTAGGTTTAGGTTTACACTTAGGTGTAGGGTTACGGTTATGGATAGGCACAGATTTGTGGTTATGTTTAAGGTTAGAGTTAGGATTACATTTAGGATGTGAGTTAGGGTTAAGGTTAGGTTTAAGGTTAAGGTTGCACTTAGGGGTACTGTTAGGATTAAGGTTAGGGCTAAGGTTATTTTTACATTTAATGTTAGATTTATGGTTAGGGTTATGGTTATGTTTATTCTTATGGTTAGGGTTAGGGTTAAGGTTCTGTTATAGTTTGGATTAGCTTTAGGGTTATGTTTAGGGTTAAGGTTAGGGTTAAGATTAGGTTTAGTATTAGGGTTACAGTTTTTGTTAAGGTTAGTGATAGGGTTAGAAAGGTTTACTCTTACAGTTACAAATAGAATTAGGGTTACATTTAGGGTTAGGGTAAGGGTTATGCTTATGGTTAGGTTTATGGTATGTTTAACGGTTAGTGTTAGGGTTATTGTTAGGTTTAATTTTCTGATTATTGTTAGGGTTAGGTTTAGGGTTATGGTTAGTGTTAGCATTAGGGTTAGACAGGGTTAGTGTCAGGGATATGGTTAGGGTTACAGTTAGGTTTAGCTTTATGGTTATAATAAGGGTTAGGTTTAGTGTTAGGTTTAGGGTTAGGATTATGTTTAGGGCTCAGTTTAGGTTTTAGGCTAAGTTTACCATTATAGTTATGATTATTGTTATGGTTAGGTTTAAGGTTTGCTCTAGTGTTAGGGTTAATGTTAGGGTTAAAATTAGGGTTAAGGTTACGTTTAGGTTTAGTGTTTGGTTTAGGATTACAGTTTGGATTATTTTAGGGTTAGGGTTAGGATTAAATTTATGGTTAGGTATTAGGTTAGGTTTAGGGTTAGAGTTAGGGTTATAGTAAGGGATAAAGTTAGGGTTTATTGGTAAGGTTGGTGCTAGTGGTTCCATTAAGGTTTGTTTTAGGGTTAGAGTTATGGTTAGTGATAGTTTTAGGTTTAGGTTTACAGTTAGAGTTATGGATAGGGTTAGGGATAATGTTAGCATTATGGTTAAGGTTAGAGCTAGGGTTAGGATTTCAGTAGGGTTAGGGTTAGGGTTACAGTTAGAGTTAGGGTTACAGTTAGCTTTAGGGTTATTCTTAGAGTTACAGTTAGAGTAAGGGTTCATATTAAGGTTAGGGTTACAGTTAGTTTTAGGGTTAGGGTTAGGGTTAGAGTTAGGGTTAGTGTTACAATTTGGGTTAGTGTTAGGTTTAGAACTATGATTAGGTTTAGTTTTTTGGTTAGGTTTAAGATTAGGGTTAGGGCTATGGTTAGGTTAGGATTATGGTTAGTGTTAGAATTAGGTTTAGCGTTATGGTTAGTTTAGGTTTCCATTTATGGTTAGGGTTATCTTTATGTTTAGATTTAGGTTTACAGTTAGGGTAAGGGTGGTGTTATGGTTAGTGTGAGGCTTAGGGTTACGGTTAGGGCTTTGATTAGGTTTATGTTTCAGGTTAGGTTTCTGTTTAGGGTTAGGGTTAGGCTTAGTTTATGTTTAAGTTTAAGTTTAGGGATATGAATAGGGTTGCAGTTAGAGTTAGGTTTATGTTTCAGATTAATATTACAGTTACAGTTAATTTTGGGGTTAGGTTTATGGTTACACTTAGGTTAAAAATTAAGGTTACATTTATGGTTAAGTTTATGGTTAGGGTTAGGTTTATGTTTAAGTTTAGGATTACTGTTACTGGTAAGGTTAAGTTTAGGGCTATGTTTATGGTTAGAGTTACAGTTATCATTAGTGTTAGGTTTAGGGTTAGGTTTAGTGTTACTGTCACTGTTAAGTTTAAGGTTATAGGTACATTTAGGTTTAGGGTTACATTTAGGTTTAGGGATAGGTTTATGGTTAGGGTTAAGGTTAGTGTTCCCATTCCTGATAGAGTTAGTGTTAGGGTTAGTGTTATGGTAAGGGATTTGGTTAGGGTTACAGTAAAGGATAGTGCTAGTGCTCCCATTAAGGTTAGTGTTAGGGTTAGTGTTACAATTAGTGTTAGGTTTAGGTTTAGGTTTACCATTAGGGTTATGGACAGGGTTAGGTATAATGTTAGCATTATGATTAAGGGATTGTGTAAGCATTATGTTAGAGTTAGGGTTAGGATTTCATTAGGGTTACAATTAGGGTTAGGGACAGGGTTGCTGTTAGGTTTAGGGTTAAAGTACAGTTAGTGTTTTGACTAGGGTTAGTTTGAGGATTATGGATAGGGTTAGAGTTAGTTTTATGATTAGGGTTAGGATTGGTGTTACAGTTAGAGGTAGATTTAGGGTTGGGTTATGGTTAGTGTTAGCATTAGGGTTATGGTTAGGGTTAGGCTTATGCTTAGGTTTAATTTGGGGCTAGGGTTAAAGTTACAGTTAGAAGTAGTGTTAGTGTTATGGTAAGGTTTAGCATTATGATTATGTTCAGGGTTGGCTTTAGCCTTACAGGTAATGCTAAGGTTAGGCTTATGATAGGTTAGGATTAGGGGTATAGTTAGAGTTATGGTTCGGATTAAAGTTAGGGTTAGGGTTACAGTTAGGATTAGGGTTATGGTTAGGGTTAGCATTAAGGTTTTTTAGGGTTAGAGTTAGGGTTACAGTTAGGGTTTCAGTTAGGATTATGATTAGGCTTAGGGTTACTCTTAGTGTTACAGTGAGTGTTAGGGTTATGTTTTGGGTTCGATTTACTGTTCAGTTTAGGATTAAGATTAGGGTTAAATTTGGGATCATGGTTATGGTTAGTTTAGGGTTAAGCATGAGGTTAGTGGTTAGAGTTAGGTTTAGGATTGGTTTTAGGGTTAGTGTTAGGGTTACATGTAAGGTTAGGGTTAGGGTTACATTTTAGTTTTATGGTTACTGTCAGGGTTAGGTTTAAGTTTACAGTTAGGTTTACAGTTAAGTTTAAGGTTACCTTTATGGTTATTGTTATGATTAGATTTAGATTAGGCTTAGGTTTAGGTTTAAGGTGAGGGTTAGGGTTACGGTTACATTTAGGATTAGGTTTATGTTTATTATTAGGGTTATAGCAATATTTAGGGTTAGAGTTATGGTTACATTAGCGTTAGAGTTAGGATTATGTTTAGGGTTATGGCTAGGTTTAGGGTTATGTTTATAGTTAGGGTTAGAGTTAGAGTTAGGGTTAGGTTTAGGTTAAACGTTACAGTTAGGGTTCGGGTTAAGGTTGTGGTTAGGGTTATGGTTAGGTTTAGTGTTAGGGTTACCATTAGTGTTAGTTTTAGGATTATGGTTAGGGTGAGGCCTAGGTTTTTGTTTACAGTTAGAGTTATAGTTAGCGTTATGGTTGGGATTAGGCTTAGTATTATGGTCATGGTTAGGGTTAGGAGTGGATTATGGTTATCATCAGGTTTATGGTTACTTTTTGGGTTAAAGTTAGGGTTGAGATTAGCATTAGAGTTAGGGTTACCGTTAGGCCTAAGGATATGGTTAGGTTAGGGACAAGGTTTGTTTTATGGTTAGGGTTAGGGTTAGGGATAAATTTACATTTAGGTTTAGGGTTACATTTAGGGTTATATTTAGGGTTAGGGTTACGGTTAGTGTTTGGTTTAGGTGACAGTTACTGTTGGGGTTTGGGTTAGGTTTAGTTTTAGTTTTCAGTTTATGGTTAAGTTTAAATTTATTGTTATGGTTAATGTTAATATTAGGATGTCAGTTAGGTTTAGATTTATTGTAGTGGTTAAAGTTAGGCTTGGGGTTATAATTCAAATTAGTGTTAAGATTAGGGTTACGATAAGGGATAGTGTTAGGGTTATGGTTAGTGTTAGCTTTAAGTTTAGATTTAGGTTTACAGTTAGTGTAAGGATTAGTGTTATCATTAGGTTGAGGATTAGGGTTAGGGTTAGGATTAGGGTTATGTTTTGGGTTAGGGTTATGTTTAGGTTTAGGTTTAGGATTATGAATAGTGTTGCAGTTAGAATTGCATCTAGATTTAGGGTTAATGTTCAAGTTACAGTTAGAGTTAGGGTTAGGGTTAGGGTTACAGTTCCTGTTAGATTTAATGTTAGGGTTATGGTTAGGGTTCGGGTTATTGTTATATTTAGGGTTAGTTTTAAGTTTAGGGTTTGGGTTACAGTTACACTTAGGTTTAAGTTTATGGTTATGGCTATTGTTAGTGTTACAGTTAGGGTTATGTATATGTTTATGGCTACGTTTAGGTTTATCTTTCTAGTTAGTTTTAGGGTTAGGTTTACAGTTAGTGTTATGGTTAGGGTTAGGTTTACAATTATGGTTATTGCTAGGTTTTCAGTTAAGTTCAGGGTTTTGATTACATTGAGGGTTAGCATTACAGTTACGGTTAGGTTTAGGTTTAGGTTTATGGTTAGGGTTAAGTTTAGGGATACAGTTAAGGTTAGTGTTAGAGTTACAGTTAGAGTTCATGTTAGGGTTACAGTTATATTTATTGTTAGAGTTAAGTTTAGGGTTAGGATTAGGGTTACTTTTAGGGTTAGGGTTAGGGTTGGGTTTACCATTAGGGTTAGGTTATGGTTACTGTTAGCATTAGTATTAGTGTTTCACTTAGGGTTAGGGTTAGGGTTACATTTAGCATTAGGTTTAGGGCTAGGTTAAGGTTAGTGTTTGGGTTAAAGTTACAGTTAAAGTTCGTGTTAGGTTCATGGCTATTTTTAGTGTTAAGATTAAATTTAAGGTGAGGGCTAGGGTTATGTTTAGGGTTAGGAGTAGGATGGGGTTTATGTTAGGATTAGGGCTTGGTTACCGTTAGCATTAATTTTTCGGTTAGGGTTAGGGTTAGTGTTATATTTAGCATTAGGTTTAGCGTTTGGGTTAAGGTTAGATTTAGGATTACGGTTACATTTAAGTTTAGTGTTAGGTCTAGGGTTAGGATCACTATTAGGGTTAGTTTTAGAATTTCAGTTACGATGAGGGTTAGAGTTACTGTTATGCTTACAGTAACTTAGGGATAGGCTGAGGGTTACAGTTACGGTTAGATTTAGAGTTATTGTTATGTTTACAGTTAGGGTTAGGTGTAGGTTTAGGTTTAGGTTTACCGTTAGGGTTAGGATTGTGGTTAGTGTTAATGTTAGGGTTAGGGTTAGAGTGAGGAATTTGGTTAGGATTATGGTTATGGGTAGAATTACTGTTAGTTTTACGGTGAGTGTTAACGTTCTGTTTTGGTTAGGGTTACAGTTATAGCTAGAGTTAGGGTTAGATTTAGCATTAGGGTTAGATTTACAGTTAGGGTATGACTTAGTGTTAATGTTATGGCTAGTGTTATGGTTCAGTTTATGGTTAGGGATACGTTTAGGGTTATGGTTAGGTTTTGAGTTAAGGTTAAGTTTAAGGTTATATTTATGGTTAGGGTTAGAGTTAAGGTTAGAATTACAGTTAGAGTTAGGGTTAGTGTTATGTTTATGGTTTAGGTTAGTTTTAGGGTTACAGTTAGGTTTAGTTTTATTTTTAGGGTTTGGGTTAGTGTTAGAATTATGGTTATGGTTAGTTTAAGGTTAGCATTACAGTTAGGGTTAGTGTTAGGGCTAGGTTTAGGATTACTGTTAGGGTATCGATTTATGTTTACATTTAGGATTAGAGTTAGCATAATAGTAAGGGTTAGGGTTAATATTAGGTTTATGATTAGGTTTAATTAAGGTTAGTGTTAATTTAGCTTTACAGTGAGGTTTAGGGTCACAGGTAGGGCTATGTTTAGGGTTACAGTTCAGGTTAGTGTTAGGTTTAGAGTTATAATAAGTGTTAGTGTTATAATTACAGTGTGAGTTATGGTCAGGTTTAAGTTTATGATTAGGTTTTGTGTAACATTACGTTCGGTTTTATTGTTAGGGTAAGTGATACTGCTATGGTAAGGGTTAGGGTTAAGGATTACAGATAGAGATAGGTTTAAGGTTACATTTAGGGTTAGGGTTAGGGTAATGTTTCAGGTTAGGATTAGGCTTAGGTTTAGGGTTAGGGTTATCAGAGTTGTGGTTAGGGTTAGATTTATGTTTGGGCCTAATGTTACAGTCACAGTTACAGTTACAGTTAAGGTTAGGGTTACGGTTACCATTAGGTTTAAGGTAAGGGTTCAGTTAGGTTTAGTGTTACCTTTAGGGCTGGGGTTTGGGTTACAGTTAGATTTAGGGTTAAGATTAGGGTTAGGTTCATGGGTATGGTTACGGTTAGGATTAAGGTTAGGGTTAGTGGTAGGCTTATGGTTAGGGTTAGGTTTAGGGTTAGGGTTAGGGATATATTCATGCTTAGGTTTAGAGTAAGGCTTAGAGTTAATTTATGTTAAGGATTATGTTTAATGTTAGGGATAGGGTTATAATTAGGGTTAAGTTTTAGGACCACAGTTAGAGTTAGGATAGGGTTAAGGTTACAATCATGGTCATGGTTAGTGTTAGGCTTAGGGCTAAGTTTATGTTTAGTGTTATGATTAGTGTTAAGATTACAGTTACAGTTAGGATTATGATTAGAGTTTGTTTGAGGGGTACTGTTAACTTTACAGATACAGTTAGAGTTAGACCTATGGTTTAGTGTAGGTTTAGGGTTAGGGATACCATTAGGTTTAGAGTTAGGTTTGGGGTTAGTTTCACATGTACGATTAGGGTTAGGGTTATGTTTAGGGTTAGTGTTTGGGTTAGGTTTAGGGTTAGAGTTAATGTTAGGGTTACACTTATAGTTAGAGTTACTGTTAGGGTTAGGGTTATGGTAAGCATTAGAGTTAAGGTTACAATTAGGGATAGGGTTAGGGTTAGGGTTAGGGTTAGGAATAGGGATAGTGTTAGGTTTATAGTTACAGTTAGATATAGGGTTAAGTTTAGGTTTAGGATGATATTTCTCTTAGGGATCAGGTCTGGGTTAAGATTAGGATTTTTTTAGGGTTAGTCTTAAATTTATGTTTCACATTAGGGAAAGGGTTATGTTTGGGGTTAGGGTTACAGTCCCGGTTAGTGTTAGGGTTAGTTTCAGTTTGGGTTTTTTAGGTTGTTGTTATGGTTAGGGTTATGGTACTTTTTTAGTGTTTCAGTGAGGGTTAGTGTTAGCTTTCCATTTAGGTTTAGGGTTAGGATTAGGTTAGGGTTAGGGTTAGAGTTACGGTAGGTGTCAGGGTTTGGTTCATGGTAGGGTTAGAGTTGCAGTTAAGGTTAAGGTTAGTTTTAGGGTTATGGTTAAGGTTAGGATTAGGATTACCGGTAGGGTTATGTTTAGGGTTACATTTTGTGTTGGTGTTTGGTTTTGGGTTATGGCAAGTGTTAGTGTTTGGGTTACAGAGAGGATTATGATCAAGGTTAAGTTTACAGTTAGGTTTAACTTTAGCATTAGGGTTAGATTTATGGTTAGGTTAAGGGATACTGTTGTCATAAGTGTTAGGATTAGGATTACAGTTTTGGTTAGGATTAGGGATATGGTTACGGTTATGGTTAGGGTAATGGTTCAGATTTGGCTTAGGGTTAGGGTTAGGATTATGATTAAGGTTGCAGTTAGCATTAGAGTTAGTGTAAGTGTGAGGTTTATTGGTCTAGTTTGGGTTAAGTTTAGGTTTACGGTTAGGTTTAGACTTGGGGTAAGGTGTAGGGATAGTGTGAGGGCTACGGTTATGGTTAGCATTAGGGTTAGGGTTACTGAGTGTCAGCATTAGGGTTAGGGTTAGGGTAAGGTTTTCAGTTATGGTTAGAGTTAGGATTAGGGTTAGGGTTAGTGTTAGATTTAAGGTTAGAGTAAAGGTTAGTGTTAGTGTTATGGTTATGGTTAGAGATAGGGTTAGTGTTACAGTTCAGTTTTGGGTTATGATTAGAGTTACAGTTATGGTTATGGTTTTGTTTAGTGTTAGATTTAAATTGAGTTACAGTTAGGGTTAGGGTTAGGTTTATGTTTACAGTTAGGTTTAGCGTTAAGTTTACAGTTAGCATTAGGTTTATGTTTGCATTTAGGATTAGGATTGCGGTTAGGAATAGGCTTAGGTTTTTTGCTTAGGGTTAGGGTTAGTGTTAGGGTTATGGTTAGTATAATGGATAGGATTATGTTTAATATTAGGTTTAGGTTTACAGTTAGGGTTAGGGATAGGATTATGGTTATGGTTATGGTTCAGATTAGGGTTACTATGAGGTTTAGGTTTAAGATTAAGGTCAAGGTTAGGGCTAAGATTAGGTTTCTGATTAAAAGACTAGGTTTCTGTTAGGGTTAGGGTTATGGAGAGTTAAGTTTAATGTAAGGGTTAGAGTTAGGTTTAGGGTTATGTGCAGGGTAAAGGTTAGGGTTAAGTTTAGGTTTAGGTTTAGACTTAGCATAATGGCAAGGGTTAGGGTTATCGTTAGGTTTACGGTTAGGTTTAACCTTTAGGGTTAGCATTAGGTTTAGGGCTAATTTAAGTTTTACAATTAGGGTTAGGATAATGGTTAGGTTTAAGTTTAGGGTTAGGATTAGAGTTAGGGTGAGGGTTAAGATTACAGTTAGGTTTAGCTTTAGGGTTGCGGTTACTGTTGGCATTAGGCTTACAGTTAAGGTTAGGGTTAGGTTTATGGTTAGGTTTAGTTTTAAATTTCCAGTTAGGGTTAGTGTTAGGTTTAAACTTAGGGTTATGGTTGGGATTAGGTTTAGGTTGATGGTTTAGGTTAGGATTATGTTTAATGTTAGTTTTACTGTTAGTTTTATGGTGACTCGCTGTTATGTTTAGGTTTTGGTTTACATTTAAGGTTAGATTTAGGGTTAGATTTAACATTGGGTTTACATTTAGGGTTAGGTTAGGATGAAGGTAAGGCTAGGGTTATGGTTAGAGTTAAGTTTAACTGTTACATGCAGGGTTAGGGTTAGGGTTAAGTTTAGTTTTAGTGTTAGGGTTATGGGTAGGGTTATGGTTAGGTTTACAGTTAGATTTAGGGTTAGTGATATGGGTCGGTTATCATTAGGGTTTAAATTAGTCTTAGACTTTGAGTTACTGTGAGAGTTATAGTTAGGGTTAAGGTTAGTGTTAGGTTTAGGTTTAGTGCTAGGGTTATAGTTACAGTTAGGGTTATAGCTATTGTTACAGTTAGAGTTGGACTTAGTGTTAGGATTAGTGGTACAGTTATGTTAGGGTTATGTTAGAGTTAGGGTTAGGGTTATGAATATCATTAGCATTAGTGTTAGGGTTATTGTTATAGTTAGGGTTAGTGGTAGGGTTATGGTTAGGTTTATTTTTAAGGCTATGGTTAGGTATAGTTTTAGGTTTATGGTTAGAGTTGGGATTAGGGTTAGTTTTAGTGGTACAGTCAGAATTAGGGTTAGGTTTACAGTTATAGGGTTATGCTTAGGATTATGGTTAGTGTTATGGTTAGGGTTAGAGTTATGGTTAGGATTACAGTTTCAAATAGGGTTATAATTAAGGTTAGGGTTCAGTCTAGGGTCAAAATAAGGTTTAAGGTTAGGTTTACATTTAGGGTTAGGGTTATATTTACAGTTATGGTAATGGTTAGGTTTAAAATTAAGGTCAGGGTTAGGCTTAGTGTTATGGTTACAGTTTTAGTTAGGGGTAAGGTTAGACTTAGGGTTAGGGTTATGTTAGGTTTAGCATTAGGATTACAAATATAGTTAGGGTTATGGTTAAGGTTACAATTCTGGTTACTGTAACAGTTATGGTTAGGGCTATCATTAGTTTTAGGTTTGTGATTATGTTTCATCTTAGGGGTAGGGTTAAGCTTAGGGTTAGAGTTATGGTTAGGTTTAAGTTATGGTTACTGTTAGGTTTATGGTTATGGTTACTGTTATGGTTAGTGTTAGGGCTATGGTCAATGTTAGGTTTATGGTCAGCATTACAGTTAGGGTTAGGGTTTCTGTAATGGTTAGGGTATGGTTAGTTTTCAAATAGGGTTATGTATACAGTTAGGGTTACGGTTACTTTTAGGATCAGTGTTAGGGATAGGTTCACAGTTAAGTTTAGGATTACAATTAATATTAATGTTAGGTCTATGTTTAGGGTTGTGTTTACGGTTAGAGTTAGGGTTAGGATTATTGTTATGGTGAGAGTTATGGTTAGGTTTAAGTTTAGGGTTATCTTTAGGGTCAGGCTTAGGGTTACGGTTAGGATTAGGGTTAGAGTTATGGTTTTGTTAGGTTTAGTGTTATGGTTAGCATTACTAGTAGGTTTACATTTAGGTTTAGTGTTAGCGTTATGCTTAGGGTTAGGCTTAGTGTTACTTCGGGATTTTGGGTTAGGGTTTTAGTAAAGATTAGGGTTAGGGTTACAATTAGAATTAGGATTAGAGTTACAGTTACAATTACAGTTAGTTTTCTAATTAGGGTTAGGTTTAGGTTTATGGTTAGGTTATGTTTAGGTTTACAGTTAGGGTTAGGGTTACAGTTATAGTTAGGGTTAGGATTAGTGTTATGGTTAGTGTTAGGGTTAGGGTTACAGTTAGGGTTAGAGTTAGAGTTATGGTTTGCTTTAGGGTTACGATTGCACTAAAGGTAAGAGATAGGGTTATGTTTAGTATTTGGGTTAGGGTTTCAGTTAGAGTTAGTGTTAGAGTTATGGAAAGGGTAAGGGTTATGTTTAGGGTTATGGTTAGGTTTAGTGTTAGGGTTAGTTACAGTCAGGTTAAGTTTAGGTTTACGTTAGAGTTAGGTTTAGGGTTGTAGATAGGTTTTTGTTTAGGGTTTCATTTAGCATTAGGGATAGTGTTACAGTTTGAATATGGGTTAGTGTTAGGGTTACCATTAGGCTTATGGTTAAGGTTACATTTATGATTAGTGGTAGGGTTTCAGTTAGCTTTGTGTTTTGGGTCATGGTTAGGATTAAGGTTTTTGTTACTGTTAGAGTTAGGGTCATGGTTAGCATTAAGGTTATGCTTAGGATTGGAGTGAGGGTTAGGATTAAGGTTAGGGTTAGGTTTACATTTAGGTTTAGGTTTAGGATTGCAGTTATGATTAGGGTCTTGATTAGCATTACAATTGAGGTTAGGGTTAGGTTAAGATTTAGGGTTATGGTTAGACTTAACATTATGGATACAGTTATGGTTAAGGTTAGGTTTAGGATTAGGGTTAATTTTAGTGTTACAGTTAGGATTACATTTACGGTTTGGGTTGGGATTTCAGTTTAGATTTAGTGTGAAGGTTACAGTTATGTTAAGGATTAGGGTTAGCTTTGCAGTCAGGCTTAGGGTTAGGCTTACTGTTAGGGTTAGTGGGAGTGTGCGGTTAGGGTTAGCATTATGGTTAGGGTTAGGGGTATGACTAAGGTTAGATTTACTGTTAGTGTCAGGGTTTTGGTTAGTGTTAGGATTACAGTTTGGGTTAGGGTTATGACTATGCTTATGTTTAGGGTTAGGCTTATGTTTATGGTTAGAGTTAAGGTTAGGGGTACTTGCAGGGTTTGGCTTAGAGTTTCAATTAGCGTTAGTGTTATGGTCACAGTTATGACAAGGGTTAGTGTTAGGATTGTGCTTAGATTTAGGATTAGGGATATGGTTAGGGTTACTGGTAGTGTTATGGTTATGTTAGGTTTACAGATAGGGTTAGGGTTAGGGTTACAATTATTGTTAGGGTTAGTGTTAATCAGGGTTATGGTGATTGTTAGTGTTGAGGTTATAGTTAGGTCTTTGGTGAGCTCTACATTTAAGGATAGGTTTAGGTTGATGGTTAGGGTTAGGGTTAATATTAGTGTTATGGTTACACTTGTGCTTAGGGTTGGGGTTAGGTTTACATTAAGGGTTAGTTTTAGGGTTATGGTTAGGGTTAAGGTTTGGAATACTGTCAGGGTTAGAGTTACAGTTTGTAATATATTTAGGGTTAGAGATACTCTTAGGGCTAGTTTTGGTATTATGTTGGGGTTATGGTTAGATTTACAGTTAGTTTGAAGGTTATATTTAGCTTTATGGTTAGGGTTATGGTTATGTTTAGTATTACCATTAGTTTTAGGTTACCAATAGGGTTACAGTTAGGTTTAGGGTTAGGATTAGGTTTACGGTTAGGTTTAAGGTTAGGCTTAAGGTTAGGGTTAGGGTTAAGGTTATGTTAGGTTTAGGGTTAGGGTTACAGTTACGTTAGGTTTAGTGTTATGATTAGGGTTAGTGGTAGGTTTACAGTTAGGGTTATGGTTAGGGTTATGCTTAGGATTAAGGTTACTTTTAATTGTTAGGGTTATGGTTACAGTTAGGATGGGGTTAGTGTTATGATTAGTGTTTGTGTTAGATTTACTGTTAGGATTATGGTTAAGGTGAGTGTTAGTTTTAGGGTTACATATAGTAATAGCATTAGAGTTATATTTAGTGTTAGGGCTATGTTTAGTGTTATGGTTAGGGTTATGGTTAGCGTTATTGTTATGGTTACCGTTATGGTTAGCTTTCATGTTAGGCTTAGGTTTAGAGTTATTGTTAGGGTTATGGTTAGGGTTAGTGTTAGGGTTAGGCTCTGGTTAGTTTTAGGGTTACTATTATTTTTATGGTTAGGGTTAGGTTTAGAGTTATGGTTATGGTTATGGTTAGTGATGGGGTTAAGATTATGGTAAGGGTTATGCTTATTGTTAGGTTTAAGGTTAGGCTCATATTTACTGTTAGTGTTAGGGTTAGGCTTAGCATTATGGTTACGGCTAGAGTTAGGGTTAGAGTTAAGGTTGGGTTAGGGTTAGGGTTAATTTTTAGGGTTAGAGTTAAGGTTAGGTTTAGGGTTAAGGTTACTGTTAAGGTTAGGGTTAGGGTTAGAGTTAGGGTTACAGTAGGGTTAGGATTACAGTTAAGGTTAGGATTAGTGTTAGGATTACTGTTAGGGTTTTGGTTACAGTTACAGTTAGCCTTATGGTTAGCATAACAGTTAGTGTTAGGGTTAGAATAACAGGTTTAGCATTAGGGTTATGATTAGGTTTATAGTAAATGTTCAGTTGTGATTAGGGTTAGGGTTAGGGTTAGTTTTAGGTATAGAGTTATGGTTAGTGTTAGGGTTAAGGTTACATTTAATGTTAGGTTTATGCTTAGCGTTACAGTTAGTGTTAGGGTTAGGCTTACCGTTAGGGTAGGGTTATGGTTAGGGTAAGGTTTAGGTACAGTTAGGGTTAGTGTTAGTTTGAGGCTTAACGTTAGGGTTAATGTTACAATTAGTGTTTGTGTCAAGTTTAGGATTACTGTTAGGGTTAGGTTTATAGTTAGTATTATGGTTAGGCTGAGGGTTCTGGTTAGATTTAAGTTTAGAGTTATTGTTAGGGTTAGGGTTAGGGTTATGTTTAGTTTAGGTTTAGGGTTAGGATTAGGTTTATTGGTAAATTTATGTTTAGGGTTAGGGTTATGTTTAGGGTTAGGGTTAGGGTTAGAGTTAGGGTTAGGGTTATTGTTAGGGTTACAATTAGGGTTTCGGTTAGTGTTAGGGTTAAGGTTAGAGTTAGGTTTAGGGTAAGGTTTATGCTTAAGATTTGGATTAGCATGAGGGTTACTGTTAGGGTTAGGTTTAGCATTACTTTAAGCTTAGTTTATGGGTTACCATTTTTGTTAGGTATAGGATTACTGTTAGGGTTAGGGTTATGTTTAGCATTATGGTTATGTTTAGGTTTAGGGTTACAGTTTCCGTTATGGATAGTATTACTGTTAGTGTTAGGCTTAGGGTTATATTGGGGTTAGGGTTAGTGTTAGTGTTAGGCCTAAGTTAATGTTACAGTTACAGTTTCAGTTAGGTTTACGGTTAGTGTTAGGATTACAGTTTGTGTTAGGGTTATGGTTAGGGTTAGAGCTATGGTCACAATTTCACTAAGGATAAGAGATAGCATTATGTTTAAGATTTGGATTAGGGTTTCAGTTAGAGTTTTAGTTAGGGCTACGTTTAAAGATAAGTTTAGGTTTATGGTTAGGGTCCGTGTTAGGATTGTGAGTAGAACTTGGATTAGGCTGTTATTTAGCGTGAGGGATAGGGTTATGGTTAGAGTATGGGTTAGTGTTAGGGCTACCATTAGGCTTATTGTTAGTTACATTTAGGGTTAGTGGTAGCATTGCAGTTAGGTTTATGGTTAGGATTACGGTAAGAATTAGGGTTAGGATTAGGTTAGGTTTATGGTTAGGTCTAGGGTAGAGTTTAGCATTAGCGTTATGGTTACTGTTAGAGTAAGGGTTAGGATTAAGCTTAGGGTTATAGTTAGGTTTAGGGTTAGGGTTGTAGTTAGTATTAGGGTCATGATTAGGGTTAGGGTTAGGGTTAGGTTTACTATTGTGGTTAGTATTATGGTTAGGTTAAGAGTTAGTGTTACAGTTATGGATAACATTATGGATACTATTACGGTTAGGGCTAGGTATAGGGTTAAGTTTAGATTTAGTGTTATTAGTGTTAGGGTTAGGGTTACATTTACAGTTTGGGTTAGGATTTCACTTAGCGTTAGTGTTGAAGTTACATATAGGTCAAGGGTTAGGTTTAGCATTACGGTTAGGCTTAGATTTAGGTTTACTTTTAGGTTTAGTGGTAGGATTACGGTTATGTTTAGGGTTACATTTAGGGTTAGTGTTAGTGTTAAGATTAGGGTTAGTGTTAGGGTAAGGGTTATGGTTAAGGTTAAGGTTTGAGTTAGGATTATGTTTAGGGTTAGGGGTATTTTTAGGTTTCGAGTTGGGGTTACATTTAGTGTTAGTCTTAGGTTTATGATTAGAGTTAGCATTACGGTTAATTGCAGGGTTTGTGTCAGGGTTTCAGTTAGCATTAGGGTTACAGTTAGGGCAAGGTTTAGGTTAAGGTTATGCATAGGTTTAGGATTAGGTTTACGTTTATGGTTAGTGGTAGGGTTATGGTTAGGTTTATGGTTAGGTCTACGGATATGGATAGGGTTAAGTTTGTGGTTAGGGCTAAGGTTGGGATTAGGATTATGATTAAGTTTACTTTAAGGTTACAGTTAAGGTTATTTTAAGGGTTATGGTTAGGGCAACGGTTAGGAATACCTTTAGGGTTACGGTTAGCAATAGTTAGGTTTAGACTTATACTTATGGTTAATTTTAGTATTATGGTTAGGGTTAGGGTTAGGTTCATGGTTAGTGCTAGGATTTGCTTAGTGTTACGGTAAGGGTTATGGCTAGCATTATGGTAAGGCTTAGGGTTAGGGTTAGGATCAGAGTTAAGGTTAGTGTTACAGTTACAGTTAGGGTTAGGTTTAAGCTTAGGGTTAGAGTTAAGGTTAGGCTTAGGTTTAGGGTTAGAGTTAGGTTTATGGTTAGGGTAATTTTAGGTTTACGGTTAGGATTAGGTTTAGGTTTAGGATTATGTTTAGGGTTAAGGTTACAGTTACAGTTTGGTTTGTTTAGTGTTATGGTTAGTGTTCAGTTTAGAGTAACCATTAGGGTTAGGGTTAGGGTTATGGAGACGGTAATTGTTAGGCATAATGGTTAGGCTTAGGTTTACATTTAGGGTTAGTTGTGGGATTACAGTTATTGTTAGTGTTAGGGTTACAGTTAGGCTTATGGTTATGGTTAGGTCAAGGGTTATGATTACATTGAGTGTTAGGCTTAGGGTTATGGTCACAGTTTGATTTGGGTTATGTTTAGTGTTATGGTTAGGGTTAGGGTCATGGTTAGGTTTAGTTTTAGGGTTAGGGTTACTGTTAGTTTCAGGTTTATGTTTAACCTTACAGTTAGAGTTGGATTAGGGTTTTGATTAGGGTCAAGATTAAGTTTCCTGTTAGGCTGAGAGTTTGTGTTACGCTTAGGGTTAGAGTTAGTTTTAGGTTTAGGGTTACAGTTAGGGCTAAGATTAGTTTTTTCTGTTAAAGTTAACATTATGGTTAGGGTTAGGATTGTGGTTAGTTATAGGGTTGTGATTAGGTTTAAGCTTAGGCTTACATTTAACGTTCTGTTTAGGGTTACAGTTAAGTTAGGTTAAAGGTTATGTTTAGTAGATTATGTTTAGCATTAGTGTTATGGTTAAGGTTAGGGTTAGAATTAGCATTACAGTTAGTGTTAGGTTTAGCATTAGGGTTGGGTTAGGGTTACAGTTGCAGTTAGGTTTAGAGTTATGGTTGCAGTTATGGTGAGTGGTAGAATTATGGTTAGGATTAGGTTTATGATTAAGATTAAGGTTAGTTTTAGGGTTATATCTAGGGTTAGGTTTAGGATACAGTTAGGGTTAGAGTTATGGTTATTGTTAGGGTTACACTTAGAGTTAGGGTTACAGTTAGGTTTATGGTTAGCGTTACAGTTAGGTTGCAGGTTAGGTGTTGGTGTTATGGTTAGCCTTAGTGTTAGGGTTAAGTTTAGGGTTAGTTGTAGGGTTACTGTTATGGTTAGGGTTAGGGTTCCAGTTAGTGTTTTGCTTATGGTAAGGGTTAAGGTTAGGGTAGCAGTTAGGTTTAAGTTTAAAGTTACGGTTAGGGTTAGGGTTAGGGTTATCTTTTGGGTTATGGCTAGTGTTACATTTATGGTTAAGTTTACTTTTTGGATTATAGTCAGTGTTAGCATTAGAGTTATGATTAGTGTTAAGGTTGTGGTTACTATTAGGGTTAGGGTCATGGTTAGGGATACAGTTAAGCTTACGGTTTGGCTAATAGATTTAGGCTTAGGCTTAGGGTTAGGGTTACAGTTACAGTTCGGTTTAGGATTAGGGTTGGAGTTATAATTAGAGTTATGGTTTGGGTTAGGGTTAAGTATAGAGTTGCATTTATGGTTAGGTTTACAGTTAGGATTAGGGAAAGAGTTACAGTTAGGTTTAGGGTTAGGGTTATGGCTATGGTTAGGGTTAGAGTTACTATTAGTATAAGAGTTACTGTTATTGTTAGGGTTATGATAAAGATTAGGGTTAGATATAGGGTTAAGTTTAGGATTAGCATTAGGTTTACAATTAGTGTTATAGTTAGGGTTACAGTTAGGGTTAGGTTTACAGTTAAGTTTAGGGTTAATTTTAGAGTTATATTTCGGTTTAGAGTTAGAATTATGGTTAAGGTTAGGTTTAGGGTTACAGCTAGGGCTAGGATTACATTTAGGATGAGAGTTGGGGTTACAGTTAGCGTAAGGGTTAGAGTTGGCATTACACTTTGGGGTTAGACTTAGGGTTTGGTTTGTGGTTATAATTAGCTTTAAGGATAGGTTTATGTTTAGGATTAGGGTTTGTGTTATGGTTAGGGTTAATATTGTTAGGCTTAGGGTTTGGTTTAGATTTTCAATTAAGTTTGGGTTTAGGGTCAGTGTTATGGTTATGGTTAGGGTTAGGGTTAAGATTAGTGTTATAGTTAACATTACGGTTAAGGTTAGGGTTAGGGTTACAGTTACAGTTAAGATTATTGTTAGGGTTAAGGTTAGGTTAAGGATAGGGTTAGGATTATTTTTATGGTTAGGGTTACATTACAGTTACAGTGAGTGTTAGGGTTATGTTTAAGATTACTGGTTGTTGTTAGGGTTAGAGTTATAGTTACAGTTAGGGTTAAGTTTAAGGTTAGAGTTAGGTTTAGGTTTAAGTTTATGGATAGGGTTATTTTTAGGATTAGTTTTATGGTTAGGTTTAGGGTTACTGTCACAGTTAGGGTTAGGGTTAGGTTTACAGTTATTGTTAGTGTTAGAGTAACAGGGTTTCAATTGGGGTTCAGGGGTTCAGGTTAGGTTTACATTTAGGATTAGTTTTACAATTATGGTTAGGGTTAGGATTTTGGTTAGAGTTAAGATTAGGGTTACAGCCAGTGTTAGTGTTATAGTTAGCATTATGGTTAGGGTTGTGGTTAGGGTTACCATTAGGTTTAGAGTTTTATTTCAGTTTAATATTAGGGTTATGCTTAAGGTATGGGTTTATGGTTACTGTTTTGTTTAGTGTTAAGGTTAGTGTAGGGTCAGGGTTACGATTAGTGTTAGGGTTAGGGTGAGTGTTACACTTAGGATTACTGTTAGTCTAGGCTTATGTTTAGGTTTAAGCTTAGATTTATGTTTACTATTATTGTTAGAGTTACTGTTAGTGCTAGGTTTAGGGTTATGGTTCATGTTAGTGGTAGTATTAGGGTTAGGGTTACAGTTACAGTTAGGGTAAAGGTTATTGTTATGGTTAGGGTTATGGTTACAGTTAGGATTAGGATTACCATTACTGTTAGTTTTACAGCTAGGGTTAGTGTTAGGGTTATGGTTAAGGTGATGGCTAGACTTTGTGTTACAGTTAGGCTAGGGTTAGTGTTACGGTTGTGGTTACTTGTAAGGTTGCAGTTAGGGATAGGGTTATGTTTACAGTTAGGGTAACAGTTAAGGTTAGATTTAGGGTTATATTTATGATTAGGGTCAGTTTTATGTTTAGGCTTAATTTTAGGTTATGGTTAGGGTTAGGGTTAGGGTAAGTGCCAGTATTATGATTAACTTTGCAGTTAGGTTTATCATTAGGTTTAGGGTTACAATTATGTTTAGTGTTAAGATTATGGTTTGATTACAGTTTAGATTTAGGCTTAGGTTTAGGTTAGGGTTACAGTTACAGTTAGGTATAGGGTGAGAGTCACGCTTAGTGTTAGGGCTAGGGTTATCTTTAGGGTTATGTTAGGTTCATGGTTAGGGTTAGACTTACAGTTTTGGTTATGGTTAGAATTATGTTTAGACAGTGTTAGGATTACTGTTAGGAATAGGGTTAGGGTTACGTATAGAGTAAGGATTAGAATTACTATTAGAGTTAAGTTTATAAATATAGTTATAGTTAGTGTTAGGGTTAAGGTTAGGGTTACTGTTAATTTTAGTGTTATGTTTAGGGTTAATTTTAGGGTTACTGTTAGGGTTAGGGTTAAGGCTATCATTATGGCTAGTGTTGCAGTTAGAGTTATGGTTTCCATTAGGGTTAGGGTTATGGTTAATGATACATTAGGGTTACATTTAGGGTTAGGGTTAGGTTTATGGTTAGAGTTATTGTCAAGTTTAGGCCTAGGTTTAGGGTTGGGTTTAGGCTTAGGGTTAGGGTTAGGTTTAGGGTTAGGATTACAGTTTGTTTTATGGTTATGTTTAAGATTAATTTTAGGGTTATGGTTAGGTTTAGATTTGTGGTTAGGTTTAGCATTAGTGTTATTGTTAGATTTAGGTTTAGGGTTACGGTTAGCATTAGGGTAGGGGTAAATTTACAATTAATTTTAAGGATACAATTAAGGTTAGGGTTCGGGTTCCTTTTATGGTTAGAGTTGAGTTTAGGGTTATGATTATGTTTATAATTAGAGTTAGGGTTAATGTTAGTGTCACGTTTATAGGAACAGTTAGGGTTTGGGCTACAGTTATGTTTACTTTTAGAGTTATGGTTAGGGTTAGACTTATAGTTACAGTTAGGGTAGTGTTTGAGTTGAGCTTAGGGTTAGGATTAAGTTTACTTAGGGTTGCAGATAAGGTTAAGCTATGGGTTATGCTTAGGGTTTGGATTAACGTTACAATTAAGGTTAGGTTTAGGTTTATGGTTAGGATTAGGGTAGTGTTACGGTTAGGGTTAGTGTTAGATGTATGGTTAGGTTTAGTGTTAGTGTTAGGATTATTTTTAGTGTTAGAGTTAGGGTTAGGTTACTGTCAGGGTTATGGGTATGGTTAGGTTATAAGTTTAGTGTTACTGTGAGGGTTAGGGTTATTGTTACAGTTAGGTTAGGATTAGGGTTAAGGTTAGGTTTAGGTTTAAGGTTACTATTAGTGTTAGTATTAAGGATATGGTTAAAGTTATGTTTAGGAGTATGGTTAGTGTTATTGTTATGGATAGGTTTTAAGGTAGGGTTATGGTTAAAGTTAAGGTTAGTGTTATGGTTAGNAGGGTAAGGGTTATGGTTAGGGGACCATTAAAGTTTTGGTTAGAATTACAATTAATGTTAGGTTCACGCTTAGGGTTAGTTTTAGGATTACAGTTAGGGTTAGTGCTAGATTTGCCATTAGGGTTAGTGTTAGCATTAGGCTTAAGGTTAGTGTTAGAGTTACATTTAAGGTTAGCCTTGTGGTTACTGTTAGGTTTAGTGATGTTTTAGGTTTAGTTTAGGGTTACAGTTTGGGTTAGGTTTATGGTTATGGTTAGAGTTAGGGTTAATATTAGGCTTAGGGTTAGGATTAGGGACACCATTAGGGTTAGTGTTAGGTTATGATTACAGTTAGGGTTAGGTTAAAGTTAGAGTTACTTTTAGGTTTAGGGTTACAGTTACTGTTAGGTTTAGGATTTGGCTTAGGGTTACAGTCATGGTTAGGTTTAAGGTTAGGGTTAGGGTTATGGTTACGGTTAGGTTTATGGAAAGCATTAGGGTAAGTTTAGTGTTAGGTTTGTGACTAATGTTAAAAATAGGCTTACAGTTAGGGTTAGGCTTTGTGTTACTGTTAGGGTTAGGGTTAAGGTTAGGGTTACTTAGTTAGGGTTAGGGTTAGGGTTAGTTTCAGGGTTAGGATTACGGTTATGGCACGGATTAAAGTTAGGTTTAGGATTATGGTTATGGTTAGTGTTATGATTATGCTTACAGTGAGTGTTTATGTTACTTTTAGTATTAGGTTTATAGTTAGGGTTCGCTTTAGGGTTAGGGTTTTGGTTAGTGTTACTGTTAGGGTTGCAGTTAGGATTAGGGTTAAGTTTAGGGATAATGTCAGGGTTATATTAGAGTTAGGGTTAGGGTTACAGTTAGATTTAGGTTTATGGTTATGGTAACAAGGATTACATTATGATTTGGGTTAGGGTTATGGTCTGGGTTAGGGGTAAGTTTAGAGTTATTGTTAGAGTTTCAGTTAGGTTTAGAGTTAGTTTTAGTGTTAAGGTTAGGGTTATGGATAGTGTTAGGGTTAGCATTAGGCCTAGGTTTAGGTTTAGGGTTACCATTACACTAAGGGTCAATGTTAGGCTTACAGTTTAGCATTAGGGTTAGAGTTAAGGTTAGGTTTAGCTTTAGGGTTATAGTTACAATTAAGGTTAGGGTTGCATTTAGGGTTAGGTTTAGCCTTAGGTTTAGGCCTTGGATTAGGATTAGAATTAGGGTTAGCTTTAGGGTAGTGTTATGTTTAAGGTTACCATTATGGTTAAGGTTAGGGTTAGGCTTAGACTTAGGGATAGGGTTACATTAACACTTAGTGTTGGGTTAGGGTTATGGTTAAGGTTAGCATTAGGGTTCGGTTTATTGTTAGAATTAGGGTTAGGGTTACAGTTAGGGTTAGGATCAGGTTAATGATTAAGGTTACAGTTAGGGAAAGTGTTAGGCTTATGATTAGAGCCAAAGTTAGTGTTAAGTTTAGCATTAGGATTAGGGTTACATTTAGGGCTAGGTTTAGGGTTATGGTTAGGTTTATGATTACATTTATGATTTTGGTTATGGTTATGTTTAAGGTTAAGGCTAGTTTTATGGTTACCATTAGTGTTAGGGTTAGTGTTAGGGTACTATTTGGTTTAGGATTACAGTTAGTATTAGAGTTAGGGTTAAGTTTAGTGTTAGGGAAAGTATTACAATTAGGGTTAGGGTTTAGGTTAGGGTTATGATAGGGTTAGGGTTATGATTAGTGTGAGAGTTAGGATTAGTTTTAGGGTTAAAATTAGATTTAGGTTAAGGATTAGAGTTAATGTTAGGCTTATGGTTAGTGTTACACTTACTGTTAGGGTTATCATTCAGTTTTGAGTTACGGTTTGGTTTAGGATTAGGGTTACGGCTAGGGTTATGTTTAGGGTTAGTGTTAAGTTTAGACTTAGGGTTAGAGTTAGGTTTATATTTTGCGCTACAGTTAGGATTCAGCTAGTGTTAAGATTACAGTGAAGGCTGGGGAGATGGCTCAGTGGAACAAGTGCTTTCCTGGCAAGCACAAGGACCTGAGTTCAATCCCTGGTTCTGAAAAAAAAAAAGATTACAGTGAAGGTTAGGGTTAGTGTTAGGTTTCAGGTTATGGTTACAGTAAGGGTTAGGTTTAGTGTCATGGTTATAATTAGGGTTAATGTTAGGGTTACGTTTAGGGCTAGGGTTAGGGTTACAGTTCAGGTTACAGTTACATTTAAGTTTCTGGTTATGGTTAGGTTTAAGGTTAGGGTTAGTGTTATGGTTACAGTTACGGTTACAATTAGGTTTAGGGATAGGGTTAGAGTTAGAGTTTGGTTTATGGTTAGGATTAGGTTTATAATTAGGTTTAAGGTTTAGTTTAGGTTTAGGCATACAGTTAGTACTATGATAAGGATTAAGGTTAGGGTTAGTTCTAGGGTTACATTTAGGGTTAGGGTAGGTATTACTCTCAGTGTTAGGGTTATGTTAGTGTTATGGTTAGTGTTAGTGTTAGCATTAGGTTTATGTTTATGTTTATATTTAGTGATAAGGTTATGGTTAGAATTACATTTCGGGTTATGGTTTGGATTTGTGTAAAGTTTAGGCTTAGGGTTAGGGTTAGGTTTAGGTTTTGGTTTATGGTTAGGGTTAAGGGTAGGGTTACTATTAGAGTTAGGGTTAGGGTTAAGGTTAGGATTAGGTTTAGGGTTAGGTTAAGGGTTACTGTTTCAACAAGGTTTAGGCTTAGAGTTATGCTTCCATTTAGGGCTATGGTTAGGTTATGGTTAGGGTTAAGGTTAATTTTAGGTTTAGGATTACAGTTAGGTTTAGGATTATATTTACATTTAAGGTTAGGGTTAAGGTTAGTGTTAGCGCTATGGAACGGTTTATGGTTAGGTTTAAGGTTAGAGTTCAGTTGAGGGTTAGTGTTAGTGTTACGGTTAGTGTTAGGGTAAGGTTAGTGTTAATGTTTAGGTTAAGATAGTGTTATGCTAACATTAGAGTTAGGTTTAGGGTTAGGTTTATGCTTAGGGTTATGGTTAGGGTAAAAATTAGGGTTAAAGTTAGGGTTAGGCTTAGGGCTGAGTTTACGTTATGTTTAAGTTTCAGCTTACAGATAGGGGTTGGGTTCATGTTATGGTTAAGGTTCAGGTTAAGTTTAGATTTAGGTTTAGTTTTAGGGTTACGATTATGGCTAGTGCTTAGTTATTTTTACATTTTAGTTACGGTTTTGGTTAGGGTTTAGGTTATGCTTAGGGTTAGTATTATACTTACGTTTAGGTTTAGGGTTACAGTTAGTTAGATTTAAAGTTAGCATTAGGTTTGTGTTTAGGGTTTTGGTTAGTGCTAGGATTAGA
>NDGN011320316.1:0-11448 GCA_002564285.1 Tympanoctomys barrerae | reverse complement strand
TAGTAATAGGTTTTGAAACTGTCTCATTGCTATTTGTTTCTCAATAAAATTATTTTTTAAAAAAGAAGTGTGTAGAATGAAAGAAGGTTGGGTGAAGTGTTGCAGAGAAGCCCCGCATTCAAGCATAAGACAGAAGAGGCGAAAAAAAAAGGGGGGGGGGGAATTAGGAATTTAGGTTACTATGAAAATTCAGGGAGGAGCACGTTTGTGCTTGTTTTTCTCTCCTTTTTAATTTTGTATACTTTTTTTTTGACTAGTCTTATACCTGGTAATCTCAACAACTAACTTGAAGATAACAATATGCAATAGAACAACCTTTGTTGAATTCCTGTCATTTTGTTTAGTGAAATTCTGTATCACTTCTAATTTTTTCCACAATTTTTTGTATTCTCTATAAAAATAAAGAGGCCACTGCTAGAATAGAAAAAAAAAGACATGTTTCATCAAAGGAGGCAGCATGCAAACATTGCAAATACTCAAAAATGATAGCTATTATGAAAGCAAAGCTTTTAAGAGTATCATGTCAAATTCACCAAGGACAGAATAGAGATGCAAAAGGGAAGCCAGTGGTCGAGGCTCCTAGAAAGGAAAAGGAAAGAGGAAAGCATGGGGCAGCAGAGATGGGTGCCAGATACAGACAAGAGATCAAAGAGGCTGGTAGTATTTTAGCCCCTATGGACTGCTCACCAGTGCCAAGGAACAGTTCTTTGTGCTTTAACTGATTCAATCTCACAAGATCTCTATAAAGTAAACACAATACCTGCTGACATTTTATAGTGGGAAACTGAGAAATAATACCAGGAATTACCTAATGTTTGCTGCTGCTAAGAGGCAGACACAGGGTTTGTCTTTAGGCATTTTGACTCTGGAGTCCATGTGTTTAATCTCTTCTGTGTACAGTCTTCTAATTGTATGGAGAATGACAGTAAAATATTTCTTTTTATTTTTCAAACAAAAATGTGGTACAGAAGTCCATTTAAAAGGCTTCTTTAGTGTTATAGTCTGTTTTTGTTTTTAAAGCTAGACATCTTTAATTAAGATAATTCCTTTTACAGTTATACTGTATCCCATCCATGAGATTCAATTTTGATGCATACTTGCTGTTGTTGTTTGGTGGCAAAAACTGCTTTGTAGTCAATCTGCAGTAGTGCAGATGCTGTGTGGTGCAGCCATGGCACCAGGAAAAGCAACGGGAGCCTATTTTAGTCCTGTTTTTAAACTGTACCGGGGAACTCAAGCAATGACTGTGTCCCGTGTGACCATGACTCTCACTTATCAGATGGGAAAGCAATTCTACTGAATTTTTTAAGTGAGAAAACTCAAAATACCCACTTGAAGCAAATATAAATCATTTCTATTTTAGTGTTACTTGATGCCAATCTCAAGAAAATATTCAATTGGTCTTAAACATTTTATAATGAGCATCAGAATCAAAATTTTATTAACAAGCAGTTATTAAAACCTAAGTTGGCTCCTAAAATGCGTATCACAAGACAATGGGGAAAATATCTCTTGTGAAATCAAGTGAATATAATTATTTTAAGAGAATAGAGACCAAACAGAGAGAAAGTGGTCATCTACAAACCAAGAGCAGCCTCTCCAAAGTCCACCCCGTTGACCTCAGCCCCAGGCTTCTGGCCTCAGAACTGTGAGAAATAAATTGCTGTTGTTTAAGCCATTCAGGTTATGGTTCTTTATTAGGCAGCCCTAGCACCCTCATGTAAAAAGGAATAGTGTTGGGCTTCCACTTAAGTGTACTCCAGGGTAGAACAAGAAAATTAAGCAGAAAATTTGACTAGTAATCTCTGATAATGGTCTTAAAAATTTCTTCCTGCACATTACAATGCCTCTTTGTAATTCTTTTGAGAATGAAAGTTGTATATCTGTAACTCAGAAGTGTTTGGGATCCCGCAGGCAATCCATGATTTTTGCCAGCAGCAATCTTGAGGTACGAATCAGTCTTTCCTCAGTGCCTCAGAAATAACTCGGTTTCATAAGTGGAGTACATTAAGGATTTTACTGACCATTTCATGGAAGACAGGGAGAAGTTTTGTATTTCACCCTCACCTTGTCCCTGTATGTGCTTCTTCCTGTATCCTTTGGCTGTTGTAAACTATAACCATAATCGTGATGGGCTGGTTGAGTTCTCCAACTCTTTCTAGGAAACTGCTGAGCCTCTAGAATTTCTCTGGAACACTCATGCTTCCTGTTGGTGCCAGAAGTGAGGATAGGCTTGGGCGTGTCTGGACTTGCATTAACAGAGGTGAAGATGGATTTGTGTCCTTGACGTCTCTACACCATGTCACGCACTGCCCTTCCCTATCTTTGTCAGGGCTCATCCTTATAACTCTGACCTCCTGCAACAAAATTGCTGCATGCAGAGTGGTGGGGAAAATCATAACTGCTTTTGCTCCTCTCCTACCCGCCACCAGATTCTTCCAGTTTTCAGGGAAGGAAGATACCGATCTGTTGAATTTTTTACTCTGTGGACCTGAAACATGGAAAGAAGATAAATAGAAGCTTTAATCTCCCTGTCAGTGTGGCCTCATGCATGCTTAGGCAGTGGCAGCCAAAAAAGGAGGGCAGCCCCCTGGTGTGCGCTGGAGTACATGAAGGGGATTGGCTGCAGATGGGAGGGGAGGGAACGATATTTTAGGAATGGCTTCTGTGTTTTGTTTTATCTCTCTTAAGCTAAAGTTTTGTAATTTTTTTTTTTTTTTTTTTTTAGTATTGCACAGTTCTCTTTCAGTTAAAGGTGGCTGAGGGATCTTTCTCACAAAAGATGAGATGATTTAAGTTGAAAATTCACTTCATATAATGGACAAGTTTAAGAGGCATTTCACATAAAAAGGCCACTGTGCTTGGCGAGTAGCTAGCAATGCACATTCTTCTTTGAATATAGTAATTCAGATTTAGAAATATGATTATTATTTACTGCAGAAATAATCTATAAAATTTCTTTGTACACTGAGTTAACATACAGTGAATTATTTCTCCTAGCAAAAACACAAGATTAGGTTCCTTCAAGACTCTTGTCATAGTATTATCATCAACTGATAAATACACGAATTTGTTTTATGTGTGTTTTGGTACAAATTAGAGACTGATTAAACTTTGAGCTCCTATCTGACAACACCGCAACTCATGCCTGAACAAGGCCTACCTAATGTGTCTATTTTCCTTATTTGGTGTTATACAGTGGTCTTGTGCTCGGCAATATTACATAGCATAGCAGTACCATGCTGGGGGCATTTTAAACTAAAATTACCAACAAAATAAAAGAATATAAATAATGTGTCACTAAATAGATTTGAAAAGTGCACGTGTTTATAGAATGAGAGCCGAAGGAAAGAGGTAGAACATCAGCTTTGACTTCAGATGAGAACTTGTGCATGAGGTAACTTAAGCTTTTTGTCTCCCAGAACATTTTCACTAACAGCCACTAAAGCACTGTGAGTATTGATTTTGGAGTTATAAATACATTTTAGCAAGTAGGCAAATTCACAAATTTGGAATCCACAAATAGCGAGGATTTTCCAGACTGTATTATTTCAGAAAAATGCTGATTGCGCTAAAAAAAATCTTCTGAAGGAAATTGGTATTCTGGTTGTTATGAATGTATCTGTGAGAAAAGAGAGCTCCTTCTGTGTTTCCTTCCCTGCCACTCCAAAGGGGATAGCACTAGAGTCGGGGTCCCTTTAGCCTACCTAGTTCAAGTTTGCTATGAGAAATAATGATTCTTGATAAGAAATTTGGTTTGTTTTGAAAGGGGTGTTCTATGCTGTAGGGTATGAGAATCCATGTACTCTTCTCGAGGAATAAAAGTATTTGTATGGAGAAGAAATAAAAAAGGAAGACTATTAACAAGGGAAAGGGCAGTGTCCAGGCATTATTGAGGGAAAAAAAAAATCTATTTGAGTCTGTCTGAGACAGATTGTACACAAAACAGTAGAGATGATGAGGTCCTCTTCTTTTGTGGTGTGGTTTTCTTCTGGCTATTAGCATATGTAATGATGGGCTTATACTCTTTTTTGTCCTACTTGAAAAAAAAAAACCATTTCTTCATATCTGTTGTAGAGACTTTATTATCTAGCTTAATTACTTCGTCAAAAGGTTTTGAAAGAATTATTAGAGCTCAGAGGAGTGTCTGAGCTGAAGATTGTTATACACTAAGTCTTCCAAGAGCAATAATAATGGTAGGTGGTGTTCACTGAAGGTTTTGTTTGTTTTTGCTCCAGTTCTTTTCTAAGCAGTTTACAGATATGAAGTCATTTAAACCTTAAGTTGACCTCTTAGATCAGAAATAGCATTACTCCCAATTTATGGATGAGGAAGTCAACGTATAGTTTAATTAACTATTTCTAGAGGTCATATATATAGTAAATGACAGATTTAATCTCAAACAACCAGGCCATAACCTATAGAGTCCATATTCTTAGCATGAAACCATCACACTATACCTCTCTTTCCCAAGAAGGAAGTGAGCCTTGAAACTTAAGTTCAAATTTCACTTGTCTGACTGCAATTATGGTTTTAAAAATTTGAAGTAGGG
Organism: Tympanoctomys barrerae; assembly: GCA_002564285.1. Taxonomy (NCBI): domain Eukaryota; kingdom Metazoa; phylum Chordata; class Mammalia; order Rodentia; family Octodontidae; genus Tympanoctomys; species Tympanoctomys barrerae. The sequence goes on along the minus strand of NDGN011320316.1, from coordinate 6,896 downwards.
ACGGGGAGATGGCTCAGTAGAATAAGCACTTGCCTGGCAAGTGCAAAGGTCTGAGTTCAATCCCCAGTTCTGCCAAAAAATTAAAAAAAATAAAAATAAAAAATTGAACTAAAAGGTACATAATAAATTATGAGGTAAAGTAAAAAAAATAGAACACATTTATTGGTAGTAAGTTTTCATAATGAAGCTGGAGATAATTCTGACCTATAAAATGTTTATCAAGTGGGGTTTGGCCACTTGTCTGAAAGCCTTATTGTGGAGCATCTGGAGCAGTGGGAGAGGGAGCGGGACAGATTAGGAAGGTCACTGTATCACAGAAAAGGATGAGGAGCAGGGAAGTGGAGAGCTCATAGTGGAGTGTAGCAGGGGCAGAGGGCCAGAGCCCTCGGCAAGGATGGCCAGGGAGATTGTGTGACTCCTAGAATCCCGAGGCTAAAGCCAGGGTCACTGGTAATCCAAGAAGGGCAGAATGGATATTGGATCAGGGGAAACCCTAAGAGAAATCTGAGCCACAATGCATTCAAAGGCAGAGAGGCAGATAGACACTGAGTTTGTATTAAGAGAGCAAGACAAGGCAGCCAGCGATGCTCTCAAAATTGACACAGCGAGAATTTCAAAAGAAAGGATCAAAAAGTCAAAAGCAGATCCAAAGTCAGTAGCCAGCTGTGGACAAACTAAGTCTGAAAGAGGTAACCCAGTACACTAGAGCCATGGGCCATGGGACCCAGAGAATCTGTGAGATGGTGTAAATGAGGTGCTGTCAATGCTGTGGAGAGCTGGCAGCAGCAGGAAGGAGGGACGAGTTTATACAAGGATAGATGGAGAAACCAGGAAAATTGCCCCTTAAGCAGAGTTTAAAGGAATTATGGGCCTGGGTATCACTTACTTGTTTGGGAATGATAGTTAGGTCCTTTAGCTATGTAGGAGTTCTATTTTTTAATCTATGTGATTGTTTTATGCTTAAACCAAGGCTATATCTTTTAAAAAATTTGTTACCTTGTCAGAGGGCATTGACTAATGGTTTGTTTCTTCTCTGTGTGCACCTTAAGCTAATGCTTGTTCATTCAAGTGATAATAAATTTGAGGAAAAGAGAAGTGTTGAGAACTTTATACAGGAAATTAGTGTTTGAATAGGAGAGCAGGAATGATCTCTACTGCATGCTGGGCAACAGACCAAGTAAAGCATCCAGAAGACCTGAACAATTCAACACTGATATTTGTCCATTCATTGAATTGATCGGACACTCACTAGGTGCAGGAGTTACTCCAGAGAGATAGATAGGAGACTCCAGTTGCTTAGTAAAGTCTTACTTTTGGAGTCATGTAAAACTGAAAGTCTCAGAATGTTCTGAATTTTAATGTATTAGTGCATTTGAGTCATATGGAATAGTGAGGTTAATTTGGGGAAATTGGAACATTCATATAACATCTAATTATTTTCACTCCCTTGTTTTCATTTCCTTTTGCTGCTCTTTCCATCTCTTTCCTCCTCTTTAAAAATCTAACATTTAGCTCCCTCACTAGCTAGCTATTAGTTAATTAATATTTTTCATATAAGAGGGAACATGATATTTAACTTCCTGTCTCTGATTTATGTAACTTAACATAATGGCTTGCAGTTTCATTTTCCTACAAAAGACATGAAGTTCACTGTTCTTTATAGCTGAAAAAATATATATTATATGTCTCACATTTTCTTTATCCATTCATCTATTGCTCAGCATTTAGGCTGTTTTCATACCTTAGTTGTTTTGAGTTGTGCCACTATATTCATGTATCACTGTAGTATTTTGTCTCTCTTTCAGCTATACAATCAGAGTGGTATAGTAATTAGATGGAATGTCTATTTTTAGTTTTTTTCAGGAATCTTGCTGCTTATTTCCACAGTGTTGCTCTAGTTTACATCCCACCAACAAAGTAAGAAGGCTCCTATATCCCAGGGATCCTTGTCAGCATCTTTGCTTTTTAAATTCTGGGTGACAACTACTCTGACTTGGGCAAGAGGGAATCCCAGAGTAGTTTCAACTTGCACTTGACAAATGGCTGGAGATGACGAACTTTTGTCATATGTTTATTACCATTTGCACTTATTTTGAGATGTCTATTCAATTCTTTTCCCATTTATTGTTTGAGTTTTTCTGGGGGATATTTTAGTTCTTTATGCGTTCTAGAAGTTAACAGTCCATCAGAAAAGTAGTTAGCATAGCTTTCCTTTCACTCTATTAGTGGTCTCTCTACTCTGTTGTTTTTCTTTTCTGCACAGAACTTGTAATTTGATATGCTCCTATTTGTTAATTCCTGCTGTTATTTCCTATGCTTCTGGAGTCCTATTGGAGAAGTCTTTGCCTGTGCTTGTGGCTTCTAAGATTTTCCTTATATTATCTTCCAGCAGTTTCAGTTTCTGGTTTTATATTTTTGTCTTTGATTCATCTTATAGGGTGAGAAGTAGAGATGTAGTCTCAATTTTCTACATTTGGATGTCTAGTTTTTCCTGCATCATGTTATAAAGGGCTGTCCTTTCTCCATCATGTATTTTTGCCTCTATGTAAAAAGTCACACGGCTTTAGGTGGATTACTTTATTTCTGTGTTTCCTGTTTTATTCCGTTGTTCTACATACCTGTCTTTGTGACACTACCATGCTGTTTTTGTTATTGTGACTTTGCAGTATAACTTAAAATCATTTCTTGGTTTCTGTATTGTTGAAATCAGTATTTTGATGCCTCCAGATTTACTCTTTTTGATCAGGATTTCTTTGTCTATTCTGGGTGTTTTCTAATTACATAAGAATTTTGGAAATTGTTTTCTAGTTCTGTGAAAGATATTTCTGGCATTTTAATAGGGATTGCATTTAATCTATTATCACTTTTGGTATCATGGCAATTTTAACAATATTAATTTCCTCCATCCACAAACATGGGAGGTCTTTTCGTTTTTAGTATTTTCTTTAATTTCTTTCTACAGTGTTCTGTAATTTTTGTTGTAGAGGTCTTTCACTTCCATAGGCTCTTTACTCCTGCTTTATTTTATTTTTTAATTTTGATGAGAAAAAGATAAAATAGCAATGAAATCGTTTCAAAACAGATTAGTAGGACAGTTACAATAATTAACATGTATATTGTTGTCTTCATAGTAGTTATTCAGAGGAGAAAATACAGACATGATATCTTGTATAAACAATATTAGTGCAAACCTTTCTTCTCATTGAACTAAGAGAAAGTAGCTGTATATATCTATCCTAACTATTTCTTTTAGAACAAAATGGTCCTTTATCCCTCTTTTTGTTTTGTTAAGATCCACAAGGTGCTGTATGTGGTTTCAGGGTAAATCCTGAGGGGATTTGACTGAGCTTATCAGATAACAAAAGTTAAATTTTTAGTTATGTAGTCTTGCTTTAACTTGGTTTTAACAATCCAGCAGAAAATGTAACCATGAGGTATAAAAAGTAAAGCTATATTAATACGTTGAGCTGTAAAAGGCTCAAATCAACAACTTTGGACAATTGCCAGTTGTGCTGATAACTCACTACTATTATGTACTGTTGGACTATATTGAGATATTTTGCTGAATTCAAGGACCTGCAATCTTTGGACTGGCATCAAGTATGAAAAGGTCCTTTAAAACTCCAAATACAGATCTCTTACAGTTTTATTTTTAAAATCCATTGTAAATGGAATTGTTTTTCCGTTTTGTTTTCCTCCAGTAGGTTATGTTTAGGAATGCTATTGATTTTCATATATCTATTTTGTACTTGTGAAATTTAATTTTTAAACTCTAAGTTTTGAGCTGTTTGTTAGAACTATTCTTCGAGGGTAAAAGATGCTGTTCTTGCTCAGGGCTTGGACATTTTTAAGTCATTTATTATTAAGCAGGTGGGCTGGAAGTGAGGACAGGTGGCAGACTCTGGACCATCAGAGAGGAGGAACTTTACCAGGCTCAGAAGAGTTTGTTTCCAGTTCGTGGAAATAGCTTTGTTTGTCAGAGACACCTGTGTGAATCTAGATCTGCTCACCCAGAAAGTAGTTATGGCTAATAGTGCTGCAATTTAATTTTTACTTTCTTAATTATTTTACTATATACCATTAGATAAAAGATATTATTACAAGTTAAGCCAGGCTTGTTGGCACACTTCTAGAGTCCCAAAATTCTGGGAGGCTAAGATAGGAGGATCCCATTTGAGTCTGGCCTAAGGAGCTTAGTAAGACTGTATCAATATTTAAAGAAAAAAGTATTTTTAAAGGGGAAAAAGGAGGGCTGTTGAGATAGCTCAGTGGATTAAGTGCCTGCTTAGCCAAGTACAGGGACCAGGGTTCAATCCCCAGCACCACCTGCCCTGCTGGCACTGCCTCTAGGCTCACTGAGCTGTTCCCGAGACCTGGTGTGGTGGTGCATACCTGTAATCTCAGCACTGGGAAGGCTAAAAACAGGAGAATCACTAGAAGACTGAGCTGGATAGTGAGATCCTGAAATAAATAAATAAATAAATAAATAAATAAATAAATAAATAAATAGATGTCTCAGGGTATATCTCAGTGCAAAAGCCCTATCAATCTCAAGTACTATACACACAGAAAAAGTTGCTACTTGGTTTTTCTTATTGTACGAAATTAAAGTGGCTGTGATCATATATTTGAGACACAACTATGAATACAAAGTGGTAGTGGTTTCTCTACTGGCTTGAATAATTTTTCCCCCAAATTCACAACCTTCCTAGAACCTAAATATGTGAACTCATTTGGAAATCAGGTCACAACAGATGGAATTAGTTAAGATGAGAGTATATTGGAACAGAGTGGGCCTTTAATCCAACATGACTGCTATTTCTTTTGCTCTTCAAAAAGATGCACACAGAGACAGATAGAGGGTGATATTCCTTTCTACTACATTTTACATTTTCAAAAAGAGATGGGAATTACCATTTTAATCTTTATTTTGAATGTCATTGTTTTAAGAATACTCTCACCCAAAATGAATGCCTTTATTTTTTCTGCATGTTTCATTTTAATGTTGTTCCATTGATACAGGAGACATTCAATTCCTATCAAAGCTTTTTGTTTCCTCTCCTACCCCCTAGGAGTTACTGCTGAGGTTCAGGCCATGTGTATATGAAGCACGAGGGCCAGGAAAGCAGTAGGGCTACAGGTGCCCTGGTCCTAGCAGTGTCTTCCCTGCTGTGGTCTCCTGGGAGCCAATCCTCTCAGCCTCTCCTTAGTGTCTGGCAGTCCTTCCTGAGAGTTCCTCGTTCTCTTGCTCAGAGCTCTTCAAGCCCACTGACTTCCTCTGCTAAATTTGACCTATATTGGGGTATGGCACTCTGTGGAACGTTGTCTAAAGTTCTCTCTGTCTATACTCAGTAAACAGTCATTCACATCCTGAGAGGTTGGATGGAACAGTTCTTTTTTCTCAACTTTCTGCTGTTATCTTCCTCCCATATGACCATGAATAGAGTCCAGCTGCTCTGAGTACAATGTAGAGAAGAGGAAAGTGGGGAAAATAATAGGGAAAATGATTAGATTGTTACAAAAATTAACATATATGTTTCTATCCCAGGAAAATAATTCCTAAAATTATGTGAGAAAAAAAAAAACCTTAGGAAAATACTCTTTGTTTTCTAAGTGACCGTTTTCCCTCTTCCTCACTCACCTCACACATCCCACCATGATTCATATCCCTATCTATGTTGTGTTCTGCCAGGTACAATAGCATGCCCAGCAAACAGCCTCTGGCTGAAAGGGCTCTCTAAAATCATGTGGGCAAGTCTGGCTGTATTACTGCCTTCTCACTTGGCGGTTACTGCTTGTTCTTCCAGGACAAGCTTTGTCTTCAGCTTCCTCAGCCACCTGTGCTGGCAGAGTTCTTCACCTGAGATAAACCTTTGTTGCCCTTTAGGGATAAGGCACCACAGCACAGCAAGTAATGCAAGCTGTTTCACTGGTTCTTGGCATAGGATGTCAAGGAAAAGTCTCTGAGCAGCTCGTGTGTAACTTGAAGGGGAAAATAAGCTCACGGCCTTCAAGTCTTTTGAGGTGCTATGTGGCTCTGCTCAATGGACCCTTTCTGGTTTTTGAGGCTATCAAATTCATCTATAGCTTCTGAAATAGTAACCGTGCATTCTCTTAAAGAATGCAGTTGGCCTTGTGCTATTCATCTTTGAGCATTACATTGTAAGCAGAGAAAGGGAATGTCTCAGATGTTCTTTAGCTCTTAGAACTTGTGGGTCTCAGTGATCCCCTTTCCAGACTTAATGAATAGTTGAGTGCGAGAAATTAAGAAAGCTGCAGACAAGCAACCTCTTATATCAGGATAAACTGGAACTCAGAATGCTAGGAAATGATGGGTGTGGGTGAAAAAGAATGTAGTCATTTCGTCCTTGGCCCAGATGACAATAGTCTGTCAAAAAGGATAATGGGTAATAGGTAAAAATCTGGGAGGAGTCCAAACAGATTTGCCAGCCATTCATACCAAAATGTAATATTTTGTTATTTTATCACTTATAGATCATTGCATAATTGTTGCATCTATTTGTTTCAGGGCTTCTTTTTAAAATATGAAATACCTAAATAACAGCATCTCTTGTTTGTCCCAAGGAAACATTGGAAAGCATTTGTGTCTCCTTGAGCCAGCATTATAAAACCAGCCGCCCAGGGCCAGCCAAATAGATCACGGCATTGAAGTGCCTGCAAGCAGGTGCAGGGGCTAGGGGTTCAATCCCTGGGCCTGTGGTGCTGGGCCTGCCCCTGCGGTGCCTGCCCCGCCCCCAGGGTGCACTGAGACAGCAACTGAGACTGGGCATGGTGGTGCATGTCTATAATCCCAGCTTTTGTGAGGCTGTAAAAGGCAGATCACTAGAGTCCGATCTAGTAGTGAGACCCTGAACACCCTGTAGACTCTTCCCTAA
>NDGN011320307.1:0-14091 GCA_002564285.1 Tympanoctomys barrerae | reverse complement strand
CAAACTCTAGAAGTCCTCACCCCATGACTGCATGAGGCTTTGGGGGGACAACTAGACACAAAATGTAATAAATAGGAATCCAACAATGGTTGTTAAATTGCACTTTGTTGTCCTCAAAGTAGTTGCTCAGATTATCATATATAAGTGTATAAAATTGGTCAGAATGAAAATGTTAGGCACTAACTGCTCCCTTCAATAAACAAATAGAAATTAGTAGTACAACCATCGTAGCCCTGCTGTACATATACTTACATGTTTTTCCTCTTCCTTCTGTCTTTGTTTTTCCCTGCCACTCATTCCAATTGATTTTTGTTCCTTTTGAGCAGTTTCTTTCCCATGTACTTATCTATTATACCTCTTAGATTTTACTTATTCTTTCAGGTTCTTATACTAGGGAGACAATACAATGTTTGCACATGCAGGTGTGATTTATTTCACTTATGAGTATGATCTTGAGTTGCATCCATTTATCTATAAAAACCTTAAGTTTATCTTTCTTTATAGCTGAGTGATACTTCATTGTGGAAAAATAACACATATTTTTTTTTCCATTCTCAGTTGATGGGCATTTGGGTTTTTTCCAAGATTTAGCTATGACACATTATATGAGTATTTTGAAAGTAGAATACTTTACAAATAAAATACTAGTTAAACTGAAGCATTAAGAAACTTTTATTTCAAATATTTAGGTACGTTAAAAACAGAAAAAGAAGTCATGCATATATGCATAATTAGAGTTTTCTTTCTCCATAGCACAACCTGAAATTGTAATAAATTATCAACTTCCCGTCCATTTCTGGTGTAGCTATGCAGTAAGAATTGAAACAACTTGGCTCACCAATCCTCTGGTTTTGTTTTTTCAAAATTGCTTTGGGTAACTGTATACACTCTAGAATTAACATTGACATATCTTGGGCAAATGCATTTGATGGAGATTGTCTTGAGAATTTAGATCTATTTGAGAAGAAATTATATAGTTCATTTACATTTATTTGAATCAATTTTCAATTTCTTTTCAGCTGTCTCACAGTTTTCAGCATAAGGGTCTTAGACAGTTTTTTAGAATTATTTCAATATATTTAGCATGTATTTTAACACAATTACAAATTGAATATTTTCCTCATTTCATTTTCCAGTTATTTATTGCTGGTTCACAGATATTCAAATGATTTATTTTTGTACCAGGAATCCAGAACTTTGTATTTGCTTCTTACAAATGATTTTAATACTTATAATATTAACTTTATATCTTACCACGTATTAAAGTTCACTTAAAACTTTAATTAGGTTTTCAATATAAATATTTCATAGTGTATTTTCCTTGTAAACTGTCAAATAATCTCAGAATAAGGACAACTTAACCTCTTTTGCAAAGATTATGCATTTGACTTCTTTTTCTCCTCTTGTTTTCTTACCTAGGATCTTTATTTAGTATGATGGTAAATTCAAAGGATTTTACTATGTTACCCAAGGTCATGAAATAGCAGGGTGTGAAAACACTACATAAGCTATGTAGTTTGTCTCTCAAACCATGTCTCTTACTTCCAAAAGGATGTTGTTTTTTTATGAATTCACCACTTTATTACAGCTGATAAAATGGCTATATGTACATATTACTTTTTTTTTTTTAGAACCGGAGATTGAACTCAGGCCCTTGAACTTGCCAGGCAAGTGCTTATTCAACTGAGCCGTCTCCCTGGCCCCCATATTACCTTTTTAAAAATGCATGTCTATTCCTATGTGTCTTCCAAAATACATGCAGATGGTTTCCTTTGTACAGCATTACATTTCTGTGAAACTGGGTTGGTCATTTCCTTTTTTGTTTTGAATTAAAGAAGAAATTTATATTCAATTAATTTGAGAATATTTTCTAATGGGCTGTCAGAGGTTCACAACCTTCCACAAATCATTTAAGTAATTGCCAAGCTAGCAAGAGGTTATTTTTCCTTTTGTTGTGATAACAACAACAAGGTGTGATTCAATAAAGTACTGGTTGGAGTACTTTTTTCAAGAGAGTACAAATTAGAATTGAAGCAGAAATCTCCTGATTCAAAATGAAACTCATTTTTTACTTAGAAATACATTTCTTCATCAAATATGTAATAAACTGTTGTAAACTTTGTTCACTTTAATTTGCAATAGAACTTACTCTTTTTGCATTATTATGTTTTGTTTTCTTTTATCCAAACTCCCACCCCCGGCCCTTTCTAGCCACTGGTAACTATTCTACATCCTATGTCTGTGAAGTCAACCTTTTAAAGCATCCGTATGAAATATTCTTTAGTCTTGTTTGTTTGTTTGTTTTTGTGCTTGTCCTACTTAATGGAATGTGCTGCATTTCTGTACCTGCCCAAGGTTTCAACATGGAAGGGAAATAATAAAAAGTTGGGTGCCAGTGAATTAGTACCCATAAAAGGTTTTGCTATTTCATTTTTCTCTGAGTACAGATATTCAAAGTCAGATTATAGATACTCACCCAACTCAGAGTTGCCCCCTTCAGACTGGCAAAAATCTGCCAATCAGAAGCCTCAGAGCTTCCTCGGTGGCTTGATGCTGTAGAATTACAGTCAGTATAGAAGAATTTGAGGGAGGACTAAATATTCCTAGAACCATCTCAAGGATGGTTGTAATAAAAAATGGTTTTTGAGTAGGATACCACATTGAATTCCCATAAAAAATTAGAACATCAAATGGAGTGATGTTGTAGCTTTGCATTACTTGTATTGAAGATGTCTCAGTGTGAGATTCACCTGTGGAAAACAAGACACCAATTCTATTCCATGACTCTAAGGCAACTAATCCCCAATACACTATAGGTAATGCTGTCAAGAACATTTGACAAATGATTTGTAGGAGGATAATATGATCTCTCCATGAAATATATTTTTTATCTGGAAACAATTGACAGTCATGCTATTTCTTTACTGTTTTTTTTTCCAGTACCAAGGATCAAACTTGGGACCTTGCGCTTGCCAGGAAGACACTTATGCTGCTGAGCTACCTCCCCAGCCCTCAGACATGCTATTTCTATTCAGAAACTATCTTTTCCTCAGTGCTATCCACTCAATATGGTCCTCAGATATCCTGAAGCCTGTTACCAGGCAATCATTGGCTATATCCTCTGACTTCAAGGGTTAGCTTATGACACAATTGATGAAACTGTATCAAATTAGATTCTGATACTTGGCAAAAAATGCTCATTTACCTAATCCAGAATATACCAGGCTTGTTAAGGCAAATAGGAACTTCTCTTAGATAATTTCACACTATCTGGAAGAGGCAATGACTTTATATTGGGTTTATAGTACCAAGAAGAGGCAATGAGTGGTGATCAGTGAGAATATTACTATGTGTAGTATAAAAAACTTCCACCATGAAATCAGATCTTGAGAACTGCGATGGAAAACCCTAGATAATGTTTCTTAAGCCCATGCGCTCATCTCTTTAGTTGGTTATTGTCATCACTTCAGTTAATTAGACAGTGATTTCTTTTCCAGTTTATTGGTGTGAATAAGTTTAAAAACTTACTTTAAAATGTTCAGAATAATGCATCAAATTACTTAGATGAATTTGCATGAGCTGATTCTGCTATTGAATAATGTATCGTCCTTACCTTCTCCCATCTTACTTACTAGGTAGAATAGTCAAATGCCATTGCAAATTGTTGTACTATTTTCTTTTTTTAAAGCGTATTTTAGTTCAGGGTCTATAGGGTCTCACTACATAGATCAGACTTGTAGCAATCTTCCTGTTTTCAGCCTCCCAAGCACTGGGATTACAGGTGCAGGCCACCACACCTAGTCTCAGAGCCCAAGGGGAGGGATGACAAGGCACAGCAGGGATTGAACCCCAGTCCCTGTGCCTGTTTAAGCAGGCACTTTAGTCTCCTGAGCTATCTTCCCAGCCCTTATTTTCTAATTGGAGACATGCACCAGGGAGGTTTTCTTAAATTAACTTCTGTAAGTGGAGAAGGTACTATGGCAACGAGTTTGTAAACTCTCCAGCACTACCAATGTAATGGAAATGTGAAAGTACTAAGTGAATTAGTCCAATGTCACATAAGTGATGACATAAATAAGAATGGAGGTTTTCTGCTTAGGAAAATATTCACAAAGAGGAATAGATTGACACAAGTTGAAAGGACATGACTGTAGAGAAACAGTCAGGTTCATTCTCACTACAATAGAATGGATTCCTTTCAGTTCTCATGTCCTTTCTTTTTTCCAAAGTACAACAACAATGTTGGTTTCAAGCCACTGGCTTAGCTAACCATAGGCTTAACAGGATAAAGTAGAATATCAATGACAGTTGGTTGTGTAGCATAATAAACTCCTCCAGAGTCAGAAATCTGTAGTACCCTGTGGTTGCAAAAATTCTCTTCTTAGTGGTTAACCTTAAAGATGTGAAAACAAATGGAGCTGACCATAAGAGATTGCCTAACTCATTTTTACCTAAAATTTCAAATTTTTTATCATTCGATATAATGCTAATCTCACCATACAGCCCAACGTTGTCATTAAGAATAGGGCTAGATTTACTAATGGAATTTTTAGTAAAATCACACACTGAGATAACCGTTTACCTACAATCATGGTCTTCACAACATTAACAAAATGAATTGATACATATAAGTTCTTCTTTATTATACAGATGGTGGAAATACATCACAAAGATGCTAATTACCTTGCGTAAGCCCACTGAATGGGTATAGTTGGGAGCTGGCATTTGAGTCTAGTTAATCTATCCCTTTGAACCACAGTGCTCTATTTTCTGAGAAGTTACAGTCCTGGAATTGTGCTTTATGTTTCTTTCTTTCCAGTCAACTTCCTCTCACTATTTATTCAGATTTCAAAGAAGTGAGGGACAACTCTTGGTGTTAGCAGCTTCAGAGCTTTTCTGACTCTTTGTACCATTTCTACATACACAGAATTCATGGCCAAATCTTTAGTGGTATTATTGCTTGATAAGTGCTGGTCTCTTCACTTCCCACTGAGAGCATTCGTGAGAGAGGGATTCCCGTCGCATCCCAAGGTGGCAGCACTGGTCTAATGCAATAACAAATCAACCCAAGATGGTGGATTGACAGTAACATATTGTCATGTCAGGTCACAGTGCCAGGGAGGAGGTCATGCCGTGCAACCCAATCACCTGAGTATGCACAGGGGTGGTGGCCAGAAGCACAGTGAAACACAGTGTAATGGGACCCAGTCTGTACTATCACGAAGGTGAGGCATCCTCTGCTTCCAAAAAGAGGAAACAATTGGCTTCTTAGAACAATTCCACCATGTGGCAGAGACTTGAAGTTAACTCCAAAGAAAAAGTAGAAGCCAGGCCTATTACTCTTGTTGGGTAGGGAATTTGGACAGAGAATCTTGGCCAAGGGAACAAACTTTGAAGGAAAGTTCTGTTTATTCCACTTAAAGCCTCCTCAGTTTCCCCAGAACTAAAGGCAGCATATAATATGGGCCTTTGACTTTCCATTACATTTGTGTAGTGGTATTTTTTTATTAGAATGTTAAACACAAAACAAAATGATCAACAACAAATGAAACATAAAAGAGCCTCGCATATATTTGAACACAGCTGAAGCAAAGGAGTAGAAGGCTAGATAAGCTTAAGAGGAAATGAAACATGTTGTAATGGTCTATGTTTAGATTCCAAGACGCTTCCATAGAACTTTTCTATTAAAGATAAATCTGAACTTAACTTATTCATCAACTGATCATACTAGTGATTCCATAAACTGCTCACTAAACATTTCCACTATGATGCCATCCTGGTAGTCCAAAGACAGTATCCAAATTGAAGTCTCCTCTCTTTCCTATACTCCAAATTTTCTTTCTCTTTCCCCTTTATAATGAAGGGCAATGTTAAGTATATGGCATAGTAAATCAGAACCAGGGCTTTATCTTTGACCTCTCTTCTCTGACACCTGTCACATCTGATTATCCTCAGATTTCCATCCATTTTTACTCATAATGGACATTTTTTTCTATTCCAGCGCCTTTCCTTTCGTTTAGGCTGCTTTTGCCTGTGATAGAAACAAAGCCACCCAACAACAGCTCTGTTATCATATACATGTTCCATATTGAATCCAATTAAGTTCTTTATTTGAAGTTTTCTATAGAATGACGGAGGCCAAAAGCCTTTAAGAACAGGCAGGATGGCATAGATTCATCTTAGCCCAGTCCTCTCACTAATTACAATTAAAATGTCTGGAGGAAATACAAAACAATCCATGTATATTGGAATAATAAACAAAAGCAAGGTCCATTGGGTGAAAATTTGGGGAAGTGACTGCAAAGAGGGAAGGGTATGGCGATATTTCCTTCTTGCTGCTACGTCCTGGCTCTTTCATGCCCCAGTTATTCGGCAGCCTGGCAGCATGGATGAAACCTTCAGTGACGCATCAGAGAGAAGCTCTCTTAATCTGTCCAAACAAACGAAGGAGAGTGGTCCCTGAAGGTCAGAAAGTACTGTGGGAATGCTGTGAGGAGGATGAGGAGGAGAAGGAGGATGATGGGGAAGAGAAGGAGGAGGAGGAGGAGGAGGAGGAGGAAGAGGAGGAGAAAGAGGAAGAAATGTTTCTCCATTTCTCAGCATAAGCAAACAAAATCCAAGTCTAGGCTTTGGGGTGTATAGGTATGGACAGATACACATAGACTCCTGTATGAATTGGAGACTAAAAACTGTAGAATAACTCAAGCCAGTCTTCCACCTCTGCCACTGTAGTGTGCTTTTGAAGTAAACACACACACACACACACACACACACACACACACACACACACTGGCAAAGGACTGAGAATGAAATTGAACTATCCACACAGGTTCTTCAGTAACATCTGGCCTGTTCTTAGATGGGACAGACTCAAGTGGTGGAGCAAAAGCTAAGAAATCTACAGTAAAAATAATGGATCTGTTTCTCTGAATACAAAAGACATGATTTACTATCTAAATCCAAGTTTGCACACCTGATAAAAATAAAATGTGAAACATTTTCCCAGATCCAGTATCCAACTGCATAGTGTTTATGATGTCGACAAAATAATGAAAAATTATTTGACAGAAAACGAAAACAAAATACTAACCTGAAACATGACAAAATGGGGAGAGCAAAAATAAATATAAACCAAGCCTCCAAGATAACTCAAATTATGGAAATGGAGGAGAGAGTATTTAAAGATGCATATACATTAACTAAAATTAGGAATGTCAGCAGAGATACAGAAAATCTATAGAAAACTGAATATAAAATTAAAGTTGAAAAATAAAAAAATTAAAAAGTTAAAAGTGGGTCCAATAACAAAATGGTGATAAGAGAAGGCAAAACTAAACCTGTTTGAAAATATACAATTGTAAGGGGAGCAGAGAGAAGAAAGATTGATTAGCATTTATTTATTTATTTTTTTATGTGGTACCAGTGATCAAACTCAGGACATTGCACTTTCCAGGCAGGTGCTTATGCCTTTGAGCTATATCCCCAGCCTGAGAGAGGAAAGATTGAACAATGAAGAAAGGGCCTTCGGAGCAGGACAAGCAATGTCAGAGTCCCTCTCTCATAGGGGAATGAGATTATCAGAAAATATATGAAGCAATAATATGTAAAAACTTCTTAAAATGTCTCTAACACACACACACACACAGAAGACTGGTGTATTTCAATTCCAGCTTGTGTTAAATTTTAAAAATCATACTTCTGTGTGTTATAATAAGCTCAAAAGCAAGGATGAAGAAAAGGTTGGGAAGTAGGTAAAGAAAAATGATATTACACATACAGGAAGAATAATTTGAATGACTGAAAGATTTTAAGTAACTGTAAGGTAGTGAAGGGAAGGACTGTCAACTCCAAATTCTGTTTACATTAAAAATATATTTCAGAAATGAAGGTGAATGAAGAAATTGTGATGCAACCAAGAAAAATTAGATTAAGCAGATCTTCTTTGTAAGAATGCGAAAGAAAAAGTATATTTTTAGCATGAGAAGACATGGCAGAAACTTGAGTATGTAGAAGTGAAAGAAAGCCTCAGAAAAGATAGCTTCCTTAAACAGAAAATGTCTGGCCATTAAAGCAAAAATCACGTTAGGTCTAATGTGCATTTTCCTATCTGTCCATAGATGTAATGCCTGCAATAACTAAGATGAAAATCAGTGGGATATGGCAAATACCAGAAATGGTGGCTGTACATGAAGAGATACAGTACTAACTGTAAAACATTATGTACACACCGACACCTTGGAGTACTCACTGAAGACAATTTGTAGAGACACATAAAACCCTTCCCAACAAATTAATATAAAATACTTTGCAGTATTATTAAATCATCCAAAAAAGTCTTAGTCATTGTTTTCTTCATTGAGACAAAATACCCAGTAGCCAAAGTTACATGAGGAAAGCTATATTTCAGCTTACAGAGGTTTCAGCTCATAGTTGACAGGCTCCAAGGCAGGGTGGCACTCAGAGGGACATTGCAAAAGAGAAACAGCTCGTAGTGTGGCAGCAGAAGGCTGCAGTGGCAAGCAGCAAAGCAGCAGTGGCTGCTGTGCTTATGTTCTGTCTTGGCTTTAAAACAATTGGGCCCAGAAAGATAGCTCAGTAGAATAAGTGTTTGCCTGGCAAGTGCAAGGTCTTGAGTTCAGTCCCAGATACAACACACACACACACACACACACACACACACACACACACACAGACAATTGATTAGTGCCACCTGCTCCAGGGTAGGGCACCCTCCATCCCAGCATCACACACCCTAGACCCAGCTATTTTCCTAGTCTACCACGTGTGACCATATGTGGCCTTGAAGGGGTCTGTAGGTATAAGCATAGCAAGGACAGAAAGCAGAGACCCTTCACGACATGTGGAATCCAAAGAGAAGTAAAAGAACAGCAGATCAAACTCCAATCATGTTAATCATAAATATAATTCACACAGTACATATATAATGTTAATAATTTGTACAGTTCATTTTAAGAAAAAGCAGAAAAAATTTCCATGGTTGATTAAGAAATCTAACCCTACTATGTACTCTCCATAAGTACATATTAAATATGTAGACCAAGGTAATACATGGAAATTAACTGAATGGAAAAATTATAAGCCATGAAAATGGCAAACATTAAAAGCTTAATGAAGCTTGGGAGGCTGAAAACAGTAGGAACACTATGAGTCCGATCTGTGTAGTGAGACCCTGTAGGCCCTGTACTAAATATAAATATATATCATGTTAATCATAAACATAAATATATATTTATACTTTTAAGACATACCAGTGATATCTCTATCTATCTATCTATCTATCTATCTATCTATCTATCTATCTTCAATTAAGTAAAGACAATGACAAAAATTGCTACCAGGGATAAAAATAAATATTTCTATAAGATAAAAAGAAAATTTCTGTATGAAAATAATATGACAGTTTATGAAGGAGACATAAAAATGATCAATTCACTGTCACTTAATGACATAGTCTCAAGTTAGAAAAGTGAAAAGGACATAACTTCAGGGAGCAGGAGATTTTTAACAGTTGTTGTTTTTCATGAAATGAAAGAAGTAGATAAAATCAATAAGAAAATAGAAGATCTAAAGAACACAGTGAATTACTTTGATCTAATTTATGTTTCACATTATTACATCCAACAGCTACATAATACAATTTTTAAAGTACACATGATATACATAGTCTAATATAGAATTATTCTCTATATATTTGAATATATAGTCAGACACAAAAATAATAAATTTAAATTCATCAAATCACACAGATATTCTTTAACCACATATCAAAGATCATATCATATTTCAAATCAAAAGCAAATGTCTATGCAAATCCAAATGCCTATAATTAAGTAAGACATTTCTAAGTATTTATGGTAGGGGAACAAAAAGCATAACAATAGTAATTATTTTATATGGAAATACATCCAAAGTTTTGGGAAACAACGTAAATCATTTATAAAATTGTTATAGGTTATATTAGAAAATGATATTTATCTTAACAGCAGAAAATACACTAAGTAAATAAAGACTTACTTTGTATGAAACACAAGGACTTGCACAAGGCTGTAAATATGGGTTCCAGTTATCCTCTAACTTATTTTTTATTCTTTGCTTCATCTTATGGCCCAATATAGTGGATCCATATTTCAGCTAGTAAAAAAAAGAAAAGTGAAGAAAAGCTACCTGCTTTGCATACTCCATTGAGCTTATAAACAGTTCTATTGGTATTTAAGTTTCTGGAAGCTAATTCTTGCAGACATCAGGCCGTAGGATAAGTAGAACTTATTCAGGATGACCTTGTATTCCCATAACAGCTAACACTCCCTCTCCAAGAGGGAACAAATAGCTGATAGGTCTCTTCTTCTTAAATTTTATTTTATTTTGAAGAGTAAAAACAGAAGAAAAATCAAGTAGAAAAAATGACAGAAATAGGGTAACATACAATAATACATATGTTACAGATTTTGAAAACAGGAACAGCTAATTAACAATGGTTATTATATCTATTTTTAACATCAAATCTGTTGCTCAGATTAACAGATATAGTTTCTCAAGATCGGACAAATAATTGAATATTAATCTTTGCTTTCAAGAAATCTTAAGGTTTTTTCTTCCTGTTTTTAAACAAAATTTTTAAAGAGAGTATAATAATTGATAAGATATTAGAAGCAGAACTCATTTAGAAGACCAAGAAGAGAGGTATTTAACTGCGGGTTTTTTGTTCTACCTTGCTGTCCTTGATGTAGTTGCTCAGATCAAAGATATCAGCATACAGAGTTAGTCAAAGTGAAAATTCTAAGCATTAAATGCTACTTTCAAAAAACTAATGGAAATTATTACTACAATCATCTCAGGCATCCTTTATATATAATTGCATTGTTTTCCCCCTTCCTTTTTTCCTATCTTTTCTCCTTTGCTTCATCTTCATTTTTAAGCCTTAACTTCAGTTTCTTTCCAATTTTCTATATCTATTATACCTTTCAAGTTTTATTTATACTTTTGGGTTCTTACAGTAGGAAAAAAACATTGTATTTATACATGTGGACTTGATTTATTTCCCTTATGAGTACAGCTGCTAGTTTCATTCACTTAAGTATAAAGGCTTTGAGTTTATCATTCTCTATAGCTGAATAATACTCCATTGCATAAAAATACCACATGTTTTTCATCTATTCCTCAAGTGATGGACATTTTAGTTGTTTCCAAGATTTGGCTATGACAAATTGTGCTGCTATAAACTTGGGTACACATATATTACTATGGTATGATGTTTTCATTTCTTTTGGGAAAATACCCAGAGGGCAATAGCTGGATTGAATGGAATTTCCAGTCCTAGTTTTTTAAGGAGTCTCCACAATGATTTCCATAATGGTTGCACCAGTCTACATTCCCACCAGCAGTGGAGAAGGGTTCATTTTTCCTCACAGCTACTCCAGCATTTGTTATGAGTTGACTTCTTAGTGATATTCATTCTTTCTGGAGTAAGATGGTATCTCAAAATTGTTTTAATTTGCATTTCTCAAATGGCCAGTGCTATGCAACATTTTTGTCATACATATATTTACCACTTGTCTTTCTTCCTCTGAGAAGTGTTTATTTATCTCAGATGACCATTTTTGGGTTGGGTCTTTAAATTTGGGGGTCAAATTTTATTAGTTCTTTATATAATTTGGATAGAAGTCCTTTGCCTGAGTGAATATTGGTTTTGATTCTTTCCCAATTTGTTGGTGTCATTTCACTCTGTTGGTGATTTCTTTTGACATTCAGAAACTTCTCAGTAAGATGAGATTCCAGTTGCTGATTCTTCAGAGTATTTGTAATGTAGTTTGGTTTTTGTTCATTGCCTGTCTGCCTACTCCCACATCTTCAAGGTTCTCATCTATTTTTTCTTTCAGGAGATTTAGTGTTTCTGTTTTAACATTTAGATCCCATTTTGACTTTAGTGCATGGCAATAGACATGGGTCTAGTTTTAATTTTTGGTATGTGGAATGCAAGTTTTTCCAGCACCGATTGTTAAAATGAACAAGTTTACTTCCAGTGAACATGTTTGGCCCCTTTGTCAAAGGTAGGATGGCTGAGTGTTTGTAGTTTTATTTTATTTTATTGAGAAACAAATATCAACGAGACAGTTTCAAAGCTGATTAATAGGACATTTTCAATAGTTAATATGTTTTACATTGTTATCTTCTTATTGGTTATCCATAGTACAAGAAGCAGACAGGATATCCTGTCCAAACACTATTACTACAGATCTTTCTTCTCATTGAATTAAGTGAAAGTAGCTGGATATCTATCCTAACTATTCTGTATATACAAATACAAAATGGTCCTTCCTTTGTATCCCCTTTTTTTGTTTAGTCCTGTCCAAGATGGGTATTCCATTGGTATCTAAATATATAGGTGCTTGAATTCAGCATGAGTGTTTGTAGTTGTATTTACATCTTCTAATCTGCTCCATCTATCATTGGATCTTTGTTTTTTTTTTGCCGTACCATGCTGATTTTATCACAGTAGCTTTGTAATATAATTCCAAGTCATGTATTGTAATGTCTCCTGCCTTGCCTCTGCTATCCCAGATGTCTTTGCTATTCTTTGTGTTTTCTATCTCAGAATAAATTTTAGGAATGTTTTCTCTAGATCAGTGAAGTATGTTGATGCTATTTTGATAGGGATTGTAGTAAATCTGTATAATAATTTTGCAAGTATGGGCAATTTCACAATGTTGGTTCTTCCTATCCAGGAAGCAAGGAATATCTTTCCATTTCCTGAAATTCCTTCAATCCCTTTTATTATTTTAGAGCATTGTAATTTTCATTGTGTAGATCTTTAAATTGCTTTGTTATATTAATTCCTAAGTATTTTACTTTTGAATGCTATTGTGAAGGGTGTTGTTTCTCTAATTTCTGTGTCAGTGAGTTTGTTATCTGTGTAGAGGAATGATATAGATTTTAGGGTGTTGACTTTGTATCCTGCTATGCTACTGCATTTGTTTTTTAAATCTATGAGCATCTTGATGGAACATTTTGTGTCCTCCAAGTAAAGTATTATGTCATCTGTAAATAATGATAGCTTAACTTCTTCTTTATCAGTTCTTGTTCGTTTTATTTCTTTCTCTTTTCTAATGGCTCTAGCTAATGGTTCCAGAAATATATTGAATAGGAGCGGTGATGGAGGATGTCTCAGTTAATTCTTACTCATTGCTGGGCAAAATATACCTGACACCCAATAATAAAGAAGGAAAAGTTTACTTAGCTCAGAGTCTGTGGAGGTTTTGGTCTATACTTTCATGGCTCCCAGGTAGTATTGCACATGGCAGAGAGCAGCAGTTCATGGATGCAAAAACAGTGAAGAATTAAAGGGCAGGGAAACAGCTGTGGCTTCTAGCCAGCCCCTTTCCCTTCTTTATATTATAATCAAGTTACTACACTGAAGTGCGGGTGTAGAACTCACACAATATCGATGCCCTCCTCTTACACAGGATGAGGATGTTTATAGAGTAAGAATCCTGGCTTTTCTGAGTCACTTATGAGACTTTTAAACTTTTCAAGTTGATACAATGTATAAACCACCATAAAGGATATCCTTGTCTTGTACCTGATTTGAGATTAAAAGCCGTCAGTTTTTCTCTATTTAGAATCAATGTTGGTTGGTCCCAGCCCAGGCGTAGCGTGGGCTGGACCCTCTGCCACCCCCTTTGGAAGCCCCCCACCACTCCGCCGCTCCTCCCCGACCCCGCCCGCCGAGTAGGAGTTTCTGCTGCATCCCAGGTACTCCCAGACCCACTCTCACCTCAGCTCCAGTGAGTGTGCAGAGAGCTTCCTGCTAGCCTCCGCCGGCGGGACTAGTCCCAACCCAGGTGCAACGTGTGCCAGACCTCTCCCACCACCTTGAGACGCCCTCCACCACTCCGCAACACCTCCCCAATCCCGCCCAGGGAGTAGGAATTCCTCTCTAACCTATTCCACCTTGCTACCTCCAGGCACAGCTCAGACCTGGCATACATTCCTGGGGGTGTAACCCTGCACCTGCAATCCCAGCACAGAGTGTAGAGGATAGATCCTCCCGGCTAGTCCAGGAGCAGAACATCT
>NDGN011320306.1:0-13134 GCA_002564285.1 Tympanoctomys barrerae | reverse complement strand
GATTATGGGAGTGAGTACTGCACCTAGCTTGGGGCATATAGCCTGAATGCAATATAAGGGAGATAGAGAGACAGACTTCTTCTCTTGCTGTTTGCCGCCTCCATGGAAGGCTGCCCTCTGCCATGTGCTGCTCTGCCTTGGAGCCAGCCAAGTATGGATTGAAACCTCCAGTAACTGTGAGCTAAATAAACCTTTCCTTCCTTCATTTTGTGTGTCGGGTATTTGTCCCAGCAAGGAGAGAAGAGTAACTGAGACACCGAGCCAAGTGGAACCCAATGCAGACACTGTTCTTTAAGCCAGTATAGCTCCTCTGAACATGTGACAGGTCCTAAAAATCATCTGAAGGTAAAGCATCTTTAGCACTAGGACTCATTTTCACTGGCGTTTTCTGAGATTGATGACACAAGTACAACAGCATGAAATGCCAGGCCTGTGCCCTGGAATGCCTGCTGTGTGGCACGGAAGTATGGGCCGTGCTTTACCGTCAAGCTCCACGTAGCCTTGGACTCCTGGGGAGCAGCACCTGCTCTTAGGTTTGTCATAAGGCACAGTGCAAAGAGAAGACCATTCTGTGGTGCCTGCCCTGGTTGGCACCCAAGTATCTGGGAGGCAGAATAGCCTCCGAGCTGGATGCGGCTCAGTGGTAGAGCACCTGGGCACATAAGGCCTTGGGTGATTGCCAGCACCCCCAGAGAAAGAGTGGGGGTGTCCTCCAAGGGCTGTGAGCTCTGGGCAGGGCAGTGGGTCAGATGAGCAGAAGATCAGAGTACTGGCCCCTTGCTCTCCCTGGAGGGAAGGGTACGCCAGTGCAGATGCAGGTCAGGGGACATCCTTTGCCTTGGGTATGCCTGTTTTTGTTTTTTGTTTTTTTTTTTAATTCATCATTTTGCTGCCATTTTCCAAGCCAAAGCTGATTAGAAAATTCTAGGCTGTTGGTACAAATTCTAATTTGCTGCTTCTGTTTCCTGGTTTAAACTGGCTTAAGCTTTCTCTCAGTCCTGGGCAAGGGTATTCTCACCCACCTGGAATTTGGTCTGTCCAGCTCAGCTGCGTTGGACTCCCTCTCTGTAAGTCACTTCTCAGGACTGGTGGCTGATAGACCCCCTTCTGGGGGTCACTGTGGAGACAGGACCTATCACTTCAGGCACCCTAATCAGTGTGAGAAAACCCAGCAGGAAGCCTTCTGTTGGTTTTCTGCCTCCCCAGACTAGTGCTTCTCAAGTGGTAGCTGCCTGACACCCACTCTTCAAAGAAAGGCCTTTTGATCCCAGGCTGGGGACGCCTGTCCCCGTGTGCTCCCAACAGCATCCCTGTGGGGTTGCTTGCCCATCCACCCTCTGCTGGGAGGCAACTGACCCAAAAGTAATGTTATTATTATTTTTTTTTTTGTAACCTGGGTTTTAGAACCCAGAGCAATAATATTTTCAGCTGGTTATTGAGGCTGATCTGTGAGCACAGGCCTCCATTTGCTTAAATAGAGCTTCCTTCACAGATGTATTTTCGGACAGTGAAAATCCAGTGTTTGGGATGGGATTGAGTTACCCCAAATGGGATTGACCGTTTGCCCAGGGCCTAGACCTGCAAGGCAGTCTGGCTGCATTCCCCCATGCTAGACCGTGAGGCCCAGCCTCCAGGGCCTGCAGAACACTGAGCGCTTCTCCACTCGCTGGAGCAGGGACAGTAGGGGCTCTAAGCTGCTCAGCTCCTTTAGAGAGTAAGTGCTGTCACTTACCAACTCGATTGCATTTGAACCAGTTATTTGGCCTCTCAGAGCCCCACTGTGTCTGTAAGTTGGGAATAATCAGATCTGTGATGGAGCGTCACGTAGCGTGTCTGCACGCACATGTATACACATGCGTGCAAGTGAGTTTTAGGGGACTTGAGGGAGCATAGAAGAACATAACAGCGAAGAGCACAAAAAGCCATCGTCTTTCTTTTGTGTGTGAAGAAGTCCTCAAATCACAAGAAAGCCTTGATCCCTCAGGCTTATCTTGATGATAAGGGATTGGCTCTAGGAGAGGTCGGGCAGTGCAGGAGTTAGGCCGATGGGCTGGCCCTCACTCGCTGGTACTGGCCATGGGATCTTGAGCAAGTCCTTCGCTCCTCTGAGCCTCAGTGTCCCGCTTTGTAAGAGGAGGGCTTAGATTCCTGTGGGACCACAACCCCTAACCCTGGGATCCTAGTGGTCATCGGGTTCGTGTTTCTTCACAGGAAAAGATTGTGGCTTGTGCCTGTCTCATAGAAGAGAACAGCAAGGCCAGGAAGCATGCGTGCTGTCCCTCTGTGTCCCTTCCAAATCTTTCCCTTCTTTCCCTTTTCCAAGGAGGCCTCCTAGCCAGTCTAGGAGAGCCAAACTCTAGCCCCTGTGCTGGGAGGTTGCCTTGAATACCAAGAAGGATCTGGGTGTCCCGCTGCCCAGCGGGCTGCCCGGAGGAGGAGCCCAGGCCTTGGTCATTTCCTGTGTCTCTTTTGAAGTAAGGGTACTTCTAGGGCTGAGCCTGACAAATGCTTGGATTTGAAATGTTTATAAACAGTTTGCAATTAGCTGCTCTGTCTAAATGAGCAAGCAAACTCACTCGGGCTCCTTGCTAACTGGAGGCCTTTCATCCACTAGGCAAGTGTGTCAGATGTAAGTGAAGGAGCCCCTCTTGGGTCAAGGAGAAGGAAAACGCCTGACTTTTAGAGGCCTCGCTTTCAGTTCCTTGGTGTTGAGAAAGAGCTCTGTGCTTGGAGGTTGGGGTCCCAGCCCTGCCACCCCTAGCCGCACAACCTGGGCAACTGGCTTTCCACTGCTGAGCCTCATCTCCTGATGAAGGGGTGGAACAGGAGCTCTTGCCCTTTTCCGGCCTTCCCCTGGCTCTTTTAAGGATTGTTTCCTTTTGTTTTTCTTCAATACTGAGGATTGGTCCCAGGGCCTTCACATTGAGCTATATCTCTAGCTCCCCCAACCCTCCCCCACTTTGTATTTTTTAAAATATTTGATTATTTGATACAGAGTCTTGCTACATAGTTCAGACTCACAGTGACCCTCCTGTCTGAGCCTCCCCAGCACTGGGATTACAGGCGAGCACCACCATGCCGGGTTTTGGAGCTGGCATGGCACCCAGGGTTCCGGGGCATGTGGTACTGGGGATTGAACCCAGGTCCTTGAGCTTGCTGGGCAGGTGCTTAGACTGCCAAGCTATCTCCCAGGCCTTTTGTATTATTTTGAGACAGAACCTTGCTAAGTTGCCTGGGTTAAGCTTGAACTTCTGATCTTCTTGATCAGCCTCCTAAAGTGCTAAGACTATAGGCACAGGCCACTATGCCCAGCTTCCATGAACACAGGAAAAGGCAGTAATAAAGGGTGCACTCTTTCCTTCTCAGTTTGTAAGCTGAAAGTCTGCAGAAAATAAGGCACGCATAGTTTTATTTTTTTCCTTGTGAAGTGTAATAAGCACAACAGTGAAAATTATGGCAGCTGTTAAATGAGTATTTACTATGTGCCAGTCCCAGGCTGAGGGCTCGGTCCTTTCTGTGTGTACAGTTGCCCTCACAGAGGTGCCCTTAGTGCTGGACCCCACTGCGTCTTATGGACAGGCTGTGCAAATCCTCTGAGGTAGTGCAATAAGTGAAGCCTGAGTGACCGAAAGCAGCTTTTGCGTAGTCTTCCTGTTAGGTGGCCCTTATTTTCCAGTGGTTTCCATTGACTCATGACGCAGCACTTCCTAACCCTCCTGCCCAAATGCCAGTGCTCCTGACCTGCTGCACTGTCTGCTCATTGCCCTGGCCACCAGAGCTTGCCTGATGCCCCGGTGGCGCTGATGTGCAGCTCATGTGGAGAGCACCATCCCAAGAGCCAGCATATGCTGGCAAGGGCAGCGTGGTCCGCCTGTTGGGCTCTTGGCTGGGTCTTCTCCACTCAGTGGGCCTCAGTTCTCCTGCCCTATGGACGGAGGAGACTGGCTAGGTGGCCTCCAGCGTGTTCTCCAACAAGCTCTGAGGTTCTCTGACCATAAGAAGCTCGTGAATAAATGTGTTATTGTTCATTTCTTCTTCCATTTTAGGCAGAATATGAAGTTACTCCAGATGAAAAACTGGGAGAGAAAGGGAAGGAAATTATGACCAAGTACCTCACCCCAAAGGTAAGAAGCCAACCAAACCCTACAGCAGGAAGAAGGGGAGGCTTTGTCCAGGACTGCGGGCCCCCGCTGCCTGCCAGCCAGTGGGGACCTGTGACATTCAGGACTGGTAGCTCACATTGGTCTAGGTAGCTGCAGTTCTCACCCAGAAGATGCTCAGCTCCCTGGGCTGGGAGGTAGGTAGTCCAGACCTGGCCTGGCACGGAGGAGGAAGCTTGCTTCGTGGGGCCTGATTCTTCTGATGGCTCACCTGCTTCTCCCCACCGCGCCCAGGTGCAGGGCTGGATAGGCAGAGGCCTGGCCGAGCTTGGGTTGGCAAGGGATGGGCTGGGGGTGATCAGAAGGGAAGGGCAGAGCACACTAGACCGTCAGTGGAGCTTGTGAGCGAATTCAAGGGAGTAGTGAAGGACAAAGGGCCCCTGACCCCACTTTAGCACCCACTGGATTGCTGAAGGAAGCAGGCTGGCACTGCCCAGGGCCCTGGCAACCTGAACTCTCTGAAACCCGTTCCCTCTTGACCCATTTAGTGCTCCAGCCCTAGCTGTTCTGCACACTGGGCACAGCTGTCTCCTCTTTAATTAGCCTCAGTTTCCCTGCCATGTGAGAGCCAGAGGTGCGACCCACATGTGAGCAGCCTCTTGTGGATCCTGCTGCCCGCCAATGGCGGCTCATCCCACTCAGGCCCCTGTACACCACAGGTACATGTCCTGCAGGAGGACACCCCTCATGAAAGCTGGCCCAGGCTGCTGGTGGACTGAGGTTACCCCAGCCTGCAGGACGAGGCCTGACCACCGTCTTCTCCCAACATTCAGCCCCTGTTCTCCAACAGGTGTGCTCTGATATCTGCAGGTAGCTAATGGCTGAGTGGACAGGCCCCAGGGCTGTGGCTGAGGCTCCTTTCCTCTCTTAGCGCCCTACCTACCTCGTCCAGAGCCCCCTGCCAGAGACCCTGACCTGGGCCCTCTAGTCCTCCCCATCTTTGCTCAGAGCCACCCTGCTCTTGGAGGGTGAGCTAAGCTTCATACCCAGAAGTGTGACCCTTGTCAAGCCCTGCTATTCCGAACAACCTGTGGATGGCCATCCACTGTGCAGGCGAGGCCTCTGTCCTGTTCCTGTTACTCTTGTTCTGCTTCCATCTTAATCATGCGTCTTATCTTTATGCACACTGCAGACACCCAAGTCCTTTTGCATATGTTGAAATGACAGGATTAATGTGTATAAAATGCCTCCAGATAGGGAACAGAGCAAGGTATGGCCCGAGGAAAGAAGACCTTATATGGCGCGGTGGGTGGGGTCTGCAGGGTGCAAGCCAGCAGGGAGTAGCCATTCTGCACAGGGTCCCCACTCAACCACAGCTGCAGCCTCTGACATCTCAGTGAAGGTGATCTGGGCACCACTGAAAACTGAACAAAGTGAGTAGACAGGAACCCCGAGCTGAGAAGAGGTGCCACCCCAGGGGAGGAGTCGTCCTCGAGGGGGTGATGATGGTAATAGCTCCTGGTTGAGTTCCTGCCCAGTGCC
The DNA here is from genome assembly GCA_002564285.1 of Tympanoctomys barrerae. Lineage (NCBI taxonomy): Eukaryota > Metazoa > Chordata > Mammalia > Rodentia > Octodontidae > Tympanoctomys > Tympanoctomys barrerae. Next base: position 7,492 of record NDGN011320306.1, on the reverse strand, counting down.
AGACACCACTGGACCCCTCTACATTTTATGGACTGTCTGTACCCGGGGGCAGTAATACTCCAGGATCTGTGAGGTGTCCCTGCATACAGACAGGCTGCTAACGCCCATGGAAGAGGCCAGTGGCTTGCAGAGCCTACCAGCGATGGCACCTGCAGTTGCCCCTGGCCAGAGTGCCTTCCCGCTGAGGCTCGGTGTGCCCCATCTAATATTCCACCCATGCCTTCTTTGAGGCTGTGTGCCCTCAAACAGAGGTGACTGTTGGGTACTGAGGACCCACTGTGTCAGACCCCAATATGTAAAGTCATCACAGATGCTTCATCTTATAACTGAGGAAGGGGTTGCTGCAGCGAGACTGTCCCCTCCTCCGTCATGTAACTAGTGAGTGGCAGCGGCAGAACTCGATCCCAAACCTGGATGCTTCTGGGGCCCTGGTGACCTTTCCTGGGTTCGTTGTTCCCCACACCTCTTTGCTCACCACTCCCACTGTCTGATGAGGGTGAAGTGCTCAGTTGCAGGAGGCGCTTGTGTCCTACCAGAGACAGAGTGGACAGGCCCCAGGGCTGTGGCTGAGGCTCCTTCCCTCTCTTATTGCCCCTTGTCCAGAGCCCCCTGCCAGAGACCCTGACCTGTGCCCTCTAGTCCTCCCCATCTTTGCTCAGAGCCACCCCGCTCTTGGAGGCATGGGGCCCGGTGGCCCCATCTGCTCAGATGGTTTTACAAGTGCCTCAGTGCCTGCCAACATTTCTTCTTAAGTACTCCTCAATTTCTGAAATTTAAACCACACCATCTGCTACAGCCAGGGGCTGGGGGAAGCCGTCCCTTGGGTCCACTGCTTTCCAATAGTAAATTTTACACTTCCCTCGGGCAGGGGGTTGCTTGCTCAGGAGCCCCTGCCCTTCGCAGGGTTGCAGAAGACCCAGGTGCAGGGGAGCAGGGGAGCAGGGGAGAGGGGCTGGGTGAGGAGCCCAGCCAGTGGAGTGGTGTTTAGAGCCAACCCTCACCCCTCACTCCCACCCCAAGCCCTCATTCCGAACTGGAATAGTCCTTGCCTTCAGCCCCCTCCTGAGGCAGCTCGTGCCTCTGTTCCTGGCGGAATTTCCCAGGTGGTGATGCAGGCCACTGAGCGGCAGGAAGGCCCTGTGGTCTATGAGGTCACAAAGGGCCGCGTGCCATGTGTTCACTGGTCAAGACTCACCCGGCACAAGAGCGTGGTAAAGGAAACTGTGAGGAAGCCAGCAGAGCTGCTATCGGAGCTTCTTCCAAACTTACTTGGTCACAAAAGATTCTTTCTCCATTTCACCTCCTGCTAACCAGCCACTGGGCTGCAGCACAGCCAAGGATGGTCATGATCGCACCTTCCGCTCTGGTGTCCCTTCTCCAGTCGCCTGTCTCGCAGCCCAGTGTCAGTGGCCTTTGTGATGGTGAACCTTTTAGACCTTTCAACAATACCAAGAGCCCACTGTGCCGTTGGTTTGCCCCCACTAGTAGAGGCTGTTCCCAGGAAGGCCCTCTACCCAGAAGGCGCTGCTGTTTTCCCTGCTGAGCCCTGGGCCTCCTCTGCTTCCAGTTAGAAGCCACTGCTCTGACTCAGGCTCTGAGCACACGGCTCCGTATTGGTCTTCCATGCCCCCTGGTCTGGATTCTGAGAAACCCGCCTTTTGGGGTAGAGACAGCAGTGGGTGAACCAGTCTGGTGCAGCGTGATCAGGAGCAGTGCTGTAGCCATGCTCTGGTGTCTCAGTGACTCTTCTCTCATGCTGGGACAAATACCCGACACCCAAAATGAAGGAAAGAAAGTTTCTTTAGCTCACAGTTCCTGGAGGTTTCAGTCTGTCCTCGACTGGCGCCAAGGCAGAGCAGCACACGGCAGAGAATAACTTTCATGGCAGCAAAGAGCGGAGAGCATGATGGAGCAGCAGCAGCAGCAATGGCAGGAGAGAGCAAGTCTGTCGCCCTTAAGTTGAATTCAGGCTGCCTGCCCCAGGCTGGGAGTAGTACTCACACCCATAATCCCAGCAGCACTCACACCCACAATCCCAGCCACACTCACACCCGTAATCCCAGTAGATCATGAGTTAATCACAAACTCAGAAGTCTGCCCTGTGACTACATGAGGCTTTGGGGGAACAACTAGACACAAAACGTAACAACTGGGAAGGGAGGGGTCCCAGGGAGCTGCCCCTAAGCCAGCCTGGGTGTTAAGGTTGAGTCAGATGTGAGAGGTAGTGGAGGAGGGAAGAAGGGAAGGTCCGTTCCTTCTCCTTTGTGTAACAGCATTGCAGTGATTCTTTATAAAAGGAGCACATGGAAAGGTAGACAAAACCCGCATCTTAGCTCTAGAAGTATTTCATGGGTGAAGTATTGTTTTTAACTTTATGAATTTTATTTTATTAAGCAGTGAGTACTTAACAGGAAAATATCAAAAAATAAAGTGTTGAAGTTTTAATACTAATTGAGTGTTTATAAAACAGGGTGTGGGGGAGAGTGAGGGCTCTGAGAAATGCTGGAGGAGGATGCTGGCGGCCAGCAGCAGCCGGGTGCGGGGTGTGAAAGAGAAGACGGTTTTGGTCCTGAGTCTCTGAGTGCGTAGAAGTAGGCCCAGGAGAGACAGACGCGAAGGCGAGGGGTACTGTGGTGCCTGGGAAATCACCTCCGCCATCTGTGCAGGCAGAGCTGTGGGCTCCTTAACAGAGATGACCACGTGTGTATGCTCTCTGCGTCCACTGCCCCAGCACCGCGCTGGGCACCTTGCACTCCTCCTGTATAAGGTAGCTCCAGTGAAACAATAAGGGGAGCCCTGGTGCTCCTCCACTCGTGGGCCCCTCTCCTTCCCTGCCCTGTGTGTCTGGGGAACGAAGCTGGCTCACATCCCGCGGTATCTGACACTGTGGACATGATGAAAGTCAGGCTGGAAAGCCCCTGCTTGCACTAGATGCTTCTGCCTGGTGCCTCAGTCTCCCTCCCATGGGATGGTGCCTTGGAAGGCTTGCTCCACTGCCCCCAGTCCTGGGACAGCTGCCCATTTGTGGCCAGCTTTGCTTTTGGGGTCATTAGAGGCCAGCTGCCAAGGGGGGTGCTTTGGGATGGATTGAAAACTGTTGGAGATTCAAGAAGAGGCAGCAGAGAGAAGAAAGTGAGCCTCTGGGCCAGACTTGAGCTCAGAGCCAGGTGACCTCTTTTATTGGCACAGCGTTGGGAAAGTTGCCGAGCCTCTTAGTGTCTCAGGTTCCTTATCTGGCAGATGGATGGGGTAGCAGCAAGGACCACAGACACAGTCAGTGGCTGTCCCTCCTGTGAGTTTTCAAAATCTGGCTTCTGAGAGAGGAAATTGTTCAGACGTGGAACTCCCCGCTGTGGAGTCATGAGAAGAGGGGTCTGGAGCGCCTTCCCCGAAGAAGCCTTCACAGAAAGGCTGGCCTCATCTGAAGGCCACGCGCTAGGGTGATTAATATGAGTTCCCACAACAAACAGACCCCTAAATCTCAGGGGCTTCATGCAACACTCATTTCTTTCTCATGCACAATCCAGTTGGGTCGTAACCTTCCTGGGCACTTCTCCATGGGTGCCTCAGGGGTTGTGGCTGCCCTTGTGGCTCTACCACCTTCAACATGTTGTCTCAGGGCCACCACCAGAGGGAAAGGGAGGGATGAGGAAGCGCATGGGCTTTTAACCTGCCCTGACCTGGAAGTAAATCATGAGACTTCCCTTGAGGTCATAGGTCAGGAGGAAGGCTGGAGAGAGTAGAAGAGCACCTGGAAGATGGGGTGAGCACACCCATAAAGCTTTCTCCCAGAGTTCTCACCCCTCAGCTGTCAAACTGAACACGTGAGCACAGCAGCTTGGGCGCTGTGGCTGTCAGCTCAGAGGAGCTGGCTGGGGAGCCCTTCAGCCAATTAGACATGTAGCCTGGGCTCCATACTTATCTGGACCTGCACCAGAGTGTGGCCAGGCAGAGGAAGGAAAGGAAGGGGAGGGTCACTCTGAGCTGGGTAGACCAGGCAATACTCCTAGTTATAATACCAATAAGCAATGACCAGAGTAACAGTATTAGATGTAATCTACCAGACTTTATCTACTACAGACTCCCTTTTTAAAATAACAGCTTTAAGCCAGGCATGGCAGCCCACAGATGGCATGGTAACCCACAGATGGCATGGTAGCCCACAGATGGCATGGTAGCCCACAGATGGCATGGTAACCATCCGTGCAGGCAGAGCTACCATGTAGATGGGGCGTGCTCACCCCATCTGTAATCCCAGCCTTTGGGAGGCTGAGGCAGGAGGATTGCATGAGTTAGAGGCCAGCCTGAACTGCATAGCAAAACTCTGTCGCAAAACAAAACAGTACCATCTTTATCAAGATATTATTCACATACTATAAAATTTACCTTTTTTACATATATAATTCAGTGGTTTAAAAATATTCAGTCAGGGGCCAGGGAGATAGCTCAGTGGAATAAGTGCTTGCCTGGCAAGCACAACATTCTGAGTTTGATCCCTGGTACCACACACACACACACACACACACACAGACACACACACACACAATTCAGTCATTGTAACCATTGTCACTACTTGATTCTAGGACATTTATCACCCCAGAAGAAATTCCATACCCATTAGCAGTGACTCTATTTTCTTTCTCCCCTTTGCCTGCTTGGCAATCATCGATGTATTTGGTACCTCCAGACCTGTGTGGGGCATTTCATAGAAGTGGAATATTGTACAGTATGTGGCTTTGGGTGTGTCTTCTTTTACAATATAGTGTTTTGAACATTCATCCATCTTATAGCATGTATTAGCACTCCATTTATTTTTATGCCCAAATAATGTTCCATTTTATAGTTGTATGACATTTTATTATGTTGTCACCAATTGATGAGCACTGGGTTGTTTCTGTATTTTTTGGCTTGTATGAGTAATATCACTGTGAACATCCATGTATAAGTTTTCAGGTAGACATTTTGTTTTTGTTTTGGGGGGGTTGGTTTTTATCTTGGGGTGTGTGTGTGTGTGTGTGTGTGTGTGTGTGTGTAGCAAGCTCTCATTAAATAGTTCAGACTGGCCCTTGTAGCCCATGCTGGCCTCAAACTCATGGCAGTCTTCCTGCCTCAGCCTCCCAAGTGCTGGGACTCCAGGCATACACCACCACACCTGGCTTTAATGCTTTCATCTGTTTTGGTGAGAGACCTAGAAGTTGAATTGCCTTGTTCTGGGAACTTTCTGTGTAACAGGTTCATGAAGAGGCTGTAATTTTTATGTCTCGCTTCCAGCGACTTGAGCCACCAGTGTTCAAGTACCTGCATGGCTGTGTCATCAGGTGGCTTTTTATTAATCTTATTAGGAAAAACACCGATAAAAGTGACTCAATCCATTTGTACCACATGGTACACGCTACCCACTGGGACAGTCACACATGTACTTGGACACTGGTGGATCATGCTGGCAGGTACATGCTAATCATCAGATGAACTGTCAGACTGGTTTCCAAAGCACTTACCACTTGAAATCCCCAGCAGAATGCTGAGGGCTCCATTTTCCCCACATCCTCAACGATATTTGTTCTTTTCTTTTCTTTTTTGTCCATTTTACTGCGTATGAGGTAGTATCTTAGTGTGACTTTGATTTGCATTTTTCCACTGACAAATAATGTTCAACATTTTTGTAAGTTTCTTAACTATTTGTATGTCATCTTTTCAAAATGTCTTAATTCAAATCCTTTGCCCCCTTTTAAGTTGATTTTTCTTTTTAATGTTGAATCTCAAGAGTTCTTTATATGCTCTGGATGCGAGTCTCTTCTCAAATTTAAGATTTGCAAATATATTCTCCATTTGTGGATGGTCTTTTCAGTTCCCTGATAGTGTTCTTTGAAGCACAAAGGTTTTTAATTTTGAGGAAATTCAAACTTCATTTTTATTTCCTGTTTTTAGATGATTTGTTTTTTGTACACAGGGCTCTGCTCTATGGAGAACAGGGAGTATATAGGGACAGAGTTAAGAAACCCTAGTGCACATGGCCCCACAAACTGTTCTTCCTCTGGAGAATCAAGCCCTGTTGCCTGCAGGGAAAGCCAGGGCCAGTCCTGGACCTCTGTGAGCATCCCATCTCTTGTCCTGTTGCCCTTGACAACACCCTCCAAAGTCTAGCACTGCACTGGTTTTGGTGGTGGAGCATCCTTGCAACTCCCCAGAGGGGTGTCAGTGGACCCATTTTACAGATCAGGTCCAGAATGGTGGAGGCAGGGTAGAAAGGGAGGCATTGGGTGACTAGCCCCAGCAGTTATTTAGGATGTTTTGCTGTGCTTCATTTTACCTGGACCAGCGAGCCGCTGTGCTGGGTCTCCATCATTAAGACCCTAGTGGCTAAGGCCTGACAGCTGAGTTTCAGCTTCATTGTATTCTAGGGCAGCTCTAGAGCTGGTGATGACCTGCGTGGAGTTCTTCCTGATAGGAGGGTAGACAGGTGGGCTTGGGAAGGCTTGTGCCATGGGAGACACCTGCCCTGGTGCTCCTCTGTGAGGTGGTGGGACACCCAGCACGGGCTGCTCTTCGTGTTTCTTGCTGAGGTCCACAGGCAGGACGTTGTTGCCTGGGTCCACTGTAGATAAAGGGCTCTGATTTCTATAGTGACAGGGTAAGGCAGGGATGTTTGTTTCTGCTAAAGGAGAAACTGCTCATCAGGCCACTTTTCTGCACAGAAGAAATCTATTCAGAGCACTCTTTGGGCTCTCTGGAAAAAGCATTCATCTTTTAAGAAGTAAAGCATTTGAATGAAAAGAAGTAATTATTCCAAGTTCAGTCTTTCTCTGCCTCTCCCACTTCCACCCATGTCCTGCTCCCCTCAGTGGTGCCTCCCCTCTACATCCGGGCACCAGCCCAGAAATCTGAACAAGTCCAACCTTCTGGGCTCCGTGGCAATCAGTTGGCCTGTCCCCAGGACTACATGGACCTCCAGTCTTGCCATTCTTCCCCACTTTCCATTCTTGAAGCCTCAGTTTCCCCAACTGACTATGGGGTTGGTTAAAAATGCCACTTACTTGGATTTGTGACCATCAGCCAGCCTCAAGGAACCTTTATAGTTTTTGTTGTATTTACAGACTATGTTTACAGTTATCGACATTAACATTTTTCTTTAAATCAGTTCATGTTTTAAATTAAATAATTTTAAAAAGGAAAACTTGTAACAGAAGTATGCCTGAAAACCTAGGATTATCTTGTCATATGTAAAAGCAACTGGAAAGATGGGCATGAAACGCTAGTAAGATACTCCTTTGCCTACCTGAGGTCCTACCCTGAAGCTTCCCTTCTTGTTTGAAAGGAGATTAGTGTGTGTCAGAAACATGGTAACAAGATGGTAACTCCACGTTGACATTTCCTCTTGGTGGTCAGAGGCTTGAAGGAGAATTGACAAGAGTACAGTTCTCTCTGGGTGATTGTCTCAGTTACTCTTCTCTCATTGCTGGGACAAATACCTGACACTCAAAATGAAGGAAGG
>NDGN011320298.1:0-12788 GCA_002564285.1 Tympanoctomys barrerae | reverse complement strand
AAGCACTTCCCTGGCAAGCACAAGGGCCTGAGTTCAATCCCCGGCTCCGCAAAAAAAAAAAAAAGAAAAAAAGAAAAAATCTAAGTAAAAGAATTTTAAATAAATACCAGTGTTAAGTGAAATTTTTAAAAGGTCCAATTACTGCAAGGAATTCAGACTGTCATACTGGCTACCTGGGTAATTCTAGCCAGATAAATTAACATCCTTGGGCCTCCAATTTGACATCTGAAAAACCCAGGATAACTTTAGTACTCACCTCATAGCAGTGTGATGAGAATGAACGAGAAAATAGGCTCAATTGGTAGAGGGCAAACGACCAAGGATTGCTACCTATGGTCATGACAGAAGACGGAAGAGGAGGCTGAGAACAGGTGGACCTCTGGTTTAATAGTAGGGTAAAAGTTTACATTTTATCTAATTCCAGTGAGCTACAGTGAAGACACAGTCTACATCTAGACCACCTACATTCAAACAGTGTTCTGTTCAGTAAGGCTACATTTAGTTTTGTTTCTAGTCACTGACAGCGTAAAGAATTCAAAAGAAAGTTGTATTTACATACAGTATTTACCATTTATTTTGTATTTCCTTCATTATTGATTTTCCAAGTTCTAGTGTTATCTCCAACAGAAAAACTTTAACAACTCTCTCAGAAATCTGGAAACAAATTCTTAAGTTTCCTTCCACATGCGAAGCCCTATGCCTCCTTCATTCCTGAGGGCTCCTTTCTCAAGACATGGAATGGGGTTGACAGCGCTTGCCTCTGAGCACTTAAGGATCTCAGCACTTGCCGCCGGCTTCCACGGTTTCGGGTAAGACCAGTGATTGCAATCGCTGTTGCTGTGCTACGCATTACTGTTCTCTGACTGATTTTTTGAGATTTCTCCTTTTTGTTTGGTCTTTAGTCTTTAACAGTTTGAACTGATCACAGGGAGCTCTGAGTTTGTCATGCTGGCATTTGCCAAGGTTCAGAGATCCACAGGGTGATAACTTTCCTTAACACTGAGAAAGAGCTAACATTTATTCAAATCCGTCTTTCTACACTCCTCTCTCTTCTCTCCTCTTGACATTCCAGTGACTTATCGTTTTGGATATTCCGGTGTCACTGCACAAGGCTCCAGGGCGTGGCTTAGCCCTTCCTCGCTTCGTTGTTCACATCGGCTGATTCCTGTCCACCTTCAGCTCACTTCTCCCCACTCTCCCTGTAAGCTCACCCTGCGAGTCCCCTGGCCATTGGGTTTTTCATTTCTTACTTCCATTTTTTTGACACCTTCTATCTTTCCGTTTGTTTTCAGAATGGTCAGTTTTGTTTGCTGGAGCATTTTATAATGCCTACTTCATTCAGTACTGCTAGTGTTCAAACAGGTTAGTGTACACAGGACTTATATAACAGCTGCTTTACAGTTTTTGTGAGGTAATTCCAACCATCTATATCATATTCATGGTAGCATCTGTTGTCCTTTCTCTGGTGAACTGGAATTTTTCTGGGTTTCCATTTGTTTGATTTGTAAACTGAGTACTTTTGGATTCTATGTGGAACATTTTAGATAGAATATTATGAATTTGTTTAAGTACTACGGAGAATGTTCTGTTCTGGTTACGTGCAGGTTTCGACGTACTTTCCCTGGCTGGTCCCTGCTTTCTGTTTTCCAAGCTCCGTCCTGCCCGTGCCTACTTGGTGGCTGGCCTGAGCCCTGGCCAGTGCTCAGCCCCTCGGTGCACGCTGCAGGGCCCACGGTGTGCTCTTTAGGATCAGATCCACGCACGAGCAGCCGAGAAAGCCCACGAGCTCACGACCTGCATGTGCGTGACTTCCAGAGCTCCTCCTCTCTGTGGTCTCTCCAGCATCTTCTGTTTCCCAGAAACATCCCTGTTCTGTCCTTTGGCCAGGGAACTGGGACTTACGTCTTCCACTCCACTGTGTAATTCCCAACAAGATACCCAAACCTGGGGCCAAGCAGGGGGAGGACAAAAACAGAAAAAAGTAAGAGAGTTTAGCCTACCCTCTTAAGAATACAGCTTCTCCAATTAAAGGGGACATCTCTCCTCCCTCAGTCTGCAAGACTCTCGCAGACCCCATTGCCACTTCAAGGCCACAAGAAAACAGACCTTTTTCTGTTCTTTGTTCTTAGTACTGGGAATCAAAAGCAGGACCCTATGCTTGCCAGGAAGGTACTTGTGCCACTGAGCTATATCCTCGGCCCAAGACCTTTTTTTTTTTAAGCGATGTCCCATCCTCTGAACTGAGCATTAGGAGATCCTGTTCTCACCCCTGAGCCACAACCAGAAAGCTCCTGCTATAGCTCTTTCTGCCCAGGCCAAGACCCACCTCTGGGTTTAGGGCTCGTTGAATCCATTCCAGGAGAAACTAAAGGACCCCTGAAGAGAAATACTGTACCTTGGTTCACAGATGTAATTTGTTTTATTGTTTGGGGGAAGATGGCCATGTTTATATGGAGATGGGCAAATTTATCTGTTACCCGATGTGGAGCTTGCAAATGGAAATAAAATTTTGTCCAAAGCAGTGATTTGGGAACCAAATTGTGAACAAAAGTGTGTGTGAACCCAGGTGCTACAGTGCATCAGAGTGGTGGTGCTCAAATTTTGCCCTTCTTCCCCAGTCTGTCTGCTACCACTCTCTTCTTAGAGACCTCAAATTCCTGCTCTGGGGAGGCTGTCCTGGTTTTCTAGTAGCTTTCAGTAAGAAATTCAAGGTGAGGGCCAGCCACATAGCTCAGCGGACTAAAGCACCTGCCTAGTGGCCAGGGAACAGGGCTCACTGAGACAGTGATTGAGACTGGGTGTGGCGGCACTTGCCTGTAATCCAGCTCTTGGGAAGCTGAAAACAGGAGGATCACTATGAGTCCAATCTACATAGTAAGACCCTATATACCCTGTAGACCCTGTCCTAAATTCATAAAAAAAAAAAAAAAAGAAATTCAAGATGGACTGTGTTTAGCCCACCTTACCCACTACCAGGACCCTTTCAAATTCAGTGTGAGTGATTAGTTTGTAAATTATTCTATTAGGAATAAAAAGCATCTTGATGTTCAGTGCTTCTTGTTTATCATATTTAACATTGTTTTTGTGTGTGCACAGAAGATTATTTCTTCAACGATAATCAAATACTAATTTTATAACTAATGTTTCTACAGTGCTTTGCACATGCCAGACACCTCTACCTAAATACTTGAAATATATTAACCCATTAATTCTGACAACAGTCCCCTACATTATAGTTGAAGTTAAGGCAGTGTAGCCCGTATGTAGTGGGCCTTAGCACAGGGAGTACCCCTGCTGCATTTTCACTTCTTTCACAGACTGAAAGCTACCTGCAAGCCAGGACAGAGGCTGAGGAGCCAGGCACAAAGTGGCACTCAATTTCCTCCACAGTCAATACTTTCGCTTCGTCAATGCCTGCGAAAACACTGAGGGAAAAAAATGAAGGGCTCAGGCTGAATTGTTTCTTGAATAAAAGATAGCAAGAATGGGCCGGCGAGATATCTCAGCGGACTAAGCTCCTGCTTTTGCAAGTGCAGGGACCAGGGTTTGATCCCCATTCCCACATGCTGCCCTGGCCCCGCTGTACTCCCGGTGCTGGGAAGGCTGAAAACATGAGTCTGAGCTGCACAGTGAGACACCGTATGAAATACATTTAAAAAAAAAAAAAAGACACCAAGTAGGAAGAGGAAGAGCCTCTGAGGAGACGAGGCTGTCTGAATCTCTGTCTATGTTCACACCATGCAGCAGATGCAAAGGAAATCACAAGCAGGCCCACAGCAGAGCTCTTAAATAGGTAATATTCAGAAACAAATATTACAAATCCTGAAAAGCAAGACTTTTAGTGGGGAGAAATGCTAACTCACTCACCAGAGACATGGCTTTAACCAGCTCAATCACTGTCAGTTCCACCTCTTCCTCTCTCTTCAAGTAGAGAAGAATGCTATCCTGAGAGCACAGAGCTAAAGATAGACAAAGAAATTATAAGACCAACCAGCACTAAATTCCAGCCTACAAACCCTCTCGCCTGGCTTCCACTTTTTTATCTGCCCTCTACCCCACATACCAAGTACTCACTGGGAGGCCTATAGCTTGCAACTGGGATTTGCCTCTGCTCTAGGATTTCAGGCTAAACACAATGGCTGTCAAAGTCACTCATTCGGCACTAGCAATACATTGTATATATTATATACTTGTAATATATTAACATAAACATGAATCTTCTAATCACAATCTTCAAACAAAGCAGGGAATACTGTCACAGATAAAATCTCTGCGAGGTGGAAATGTATATAAATCATACAGTGTGTAATAGTGACAAAAAGTCATCAACCTGTATCTGTCTGACTCCACCACCCAAGTTATCAGCCCAAGAAAACACCAGAAAAATATATAAAGAGCAGGATGTGTACAGACTCTAGGAGCTGAATTTCTTGGAGAATCCCGTCATGCGTGGAGAAGGGCCTTACCTTTGATACAACAAAGGTATCCATTGATATATTCTCTACTGATTACAGAAACATGGACCAAGACATTGTCATGAAACCCAAGTTTTTATTTTGCTTTCTGACAAATTATTATATTGATGGAGTTCCTTGACCACCCCCAAGCCATTCCTTTTCATCAAGAAGAGGATGAATTTTTACTTCTTTCCTCCATCATCGTCTCAAAGGATATTATAATTAACACACAGCCAGGAGTGGTGGTGCACGCCTGTCATCCCAGCCCTTGGGTGGCTGAGGCAGGGGGATCACCTGGAGTCCAAGGCCAGTCTGGGCTACATAGTGAGTTCAAGGCCAGTGTGAACTACACGAGATCCTGCCTCAAAAAACGAATAAATAAAAGTAAAGAAGGAACAGATATTGAGAGTGATAAAGTTTAAGAAATCTCCAACCTTGTTCTGTAGAGATAGGATCTGAACTTTTAAAGTTATTTAACCGTCTCAAAGTTTTTCCACTGTCCAAAGTGTCGAAGAAAACCTACCTCAGGGTCACAAGGCAGTCTGCAGTGAATGGCTCTGGGGACAGCCTGTTCTGGATCTGGATACAGCGATTATTTTTCCTGTTTCAGTTTTTTGGGTTTTTTGTTTGTTTGTTTGTTTTTTAAATGATAGTTACTACAAGGTAACCAAGAGGACACGGAGGCAGCCACAACACAGCAACTGAAGACAGTCCCAAAAGAGAACTCCCAGAATTGCTTCATAAAGTGTTAAGGATGTAAGTGTGGTGGAAGAGCGGGGTAGTATTTGGAGGGGGATTAAAGACGATGACTCTTGCAGTAATACCTTTTTCAATTTAGACATGCACCCTAGTCAAGCACCTTTGAACTCCATAATGTAAGGATTGCAGCTACTGCTTCCAAAAGGCCTTAGTCTGGGTGGTCTGACACGTAAGCGGCACTTATTAAATCTCTCTTCGGCTGCATACAGTAAAGCAAGCACAAAGCAAGACAGAGATGGCCAGCAATCCTTTTCCCTCTCTAATGACTAGAAAAGTTTCAGAAATGGGGATAGAAGGTGACTGCCCATATAAGGAATGGAATTCCTTGCCACTTCTGAAGCTGTGACTGTCACTCACCTCTCAAGTCTCCTCTCAAGGTGAAAGATAAAATCTGACAAGTAAAAACGAAATGCTGAAGAGCAACACAGCACCAGGAGTCCTGTTCTAGCGCCGAGTACTCCGCGGATAGGCAAGAGGCGGAAGAGGCTGGAGAAGGCCTGGTAAGGGCCTCCCGCAGGACAAAGCCCCTTTCGGAACTCAGCGTCACACTCTGGTCCGTCAGCTCCGACTCCAGCGTCCCCTTAGAGGCCAGGTCCCGGGCCCAGCGCTCAGACCCCCAGGGTCCGCATCCCCGAACCTCAATGCCCACTTCCGGCCCGCACCCGGCCCTTCCGTAGCTCCCCCTCCGCGCCGAGCATCCGGGTCTCACTCCGCGTCCCTAGCTCCTCCTCCTCCGGCACGACGCTGCCCTGTAGCGCACCCGGCACGGGGCACCCGACGGCCTGGGCGGCTGCTCTAGGGCGCCCCTACCGGGGGTCTCCAGCCCTGACAGCAACCGTGGCACGCGAGGGGCACACGCGTCCCTCCTGCCCCCAGCAAGCCCCACAGCCCCCGCGCTCACTCAGACCAGGATGCCGCCGCTAGCTCCTTACACGGCTCCCTTCTTAGCAACTTCCGTCCGCGTTCTCGGACTCAACTTCCGGTCCGCGGCGGAAATAGCGGGGCCCTACCGCAAGGGACGCTGGGAAATACAGTCCCGATGGGCCCTGTGAACCCGAGAGTCCAGGTCCACCCTTCGGATGCAGTCTATTGACCCCTTACCCCTTTCTCTGCTGGGAGAGGTCCAAGGAGGCGCCCACCTTCAGTCAGGCTCGGGGTTATATTCTGAGTGACTAAAGAGTATTGGGTACGTACGTTTTTAGTTTTAACACACTCAGCATTAGCGGTGTGATGATGACAGCGTGTTACACCCTGCACTCTCCCAGTTACCAGATACTGAAAGCCGAAGCTCCAAGTGATGCTATTAGAAGGTGGGGCCTTTGGGAAGCAAAAGGCTTGCATGAGTTCATGAGGGTGGGCTCAGAGGAAGGAGAGGTAGCCATGCTCTCAGCCCCAGAAAGGAAGGCCAGGAGACCCCTCAGCAGCCTGAAAGTGAAGCAGACGGCCCCAGGCTGAATCTGCTAGCACCTCTGACCTTGACTTCCCGACCTCCAACACTGAGAATGTGCACTGCCAAAGATACCTGGCTGTCATCTTGTTATAGCAGACCCAGCTGGCCAAGACCCAGCATCAGGAGTGCCGACTAGCCTAATGCACAGCAGCACGAAAGGAGGGCGCTTCCTGGATGAGTCACGTAACCCCACTCAGTGGCGCTGGCGTTGCTGGACCCGATTTCTCTCATGCTTCCTAGACTACATAACGAAGCTAAGTTTAGCTGTGGGGATGCTTTCCGGAAGGAATATAAATGGCATTTCAGTGCGTAGAACATTTTTGTGGTTGATGTGGATAAAAACGACACTGATGTTTTTGTGTTAGCTATGAGACATAAAAATCTTGGACGCCTTTACTCCAATCCTTGCAACTAGAAAAGTATTCAACAAAATAAACATCAACAGCCATCAAAAATATAGGACACAAATGAAATAATCACCCTGAAATCATAGCCAAGCCTGATTTACCTGACACAGATGTTGCTGGAGCCATATACTGCAGTGAACTCCGTTATTTATGCATTTACTGCAATATTGAAGATAACACATGAGGGCTGCATGCTGAGACACATTCCCCAGGCCATACATATATACAGGTATATATGTATATACCTGTACATAGATCTTGCCTCTTCATTTTTCCCCCACTGGGTTCCACTCCTCAAAACCTCTCTTCCCTTCCTTATTTAAAAAAAGCTAATTCCTAGGTATTTCAATTTTTTAAAAACTCATTTGATACAGGGTCTCACTATGCAGCTTAGACCCTTAGTGATGCTCCTGTCTCAGCCTCTCCAGTGCTGGGATTGCCAGCATGCTCACCACACCTGGTTTCGGGGCCAGCACAGCATGTGGGGACTAGGGAATGAACCCAGGTCCCTGCGCTTGCCAGGCAGGTGCCAGGACCACCAAGCTATCTTCCCAGCCCCAGTGTTTCAATTTTTGGATGCTACTGTGAAAGTTGTTATGCTAATTTCTCTCACACTGAGCTTCTTCTCATCTGCGTACAGGAAGGAAGGCTATTATTCTTGAATGCTGATTATGTTTGCAGCGACACAGCTAAATCGGGCTATTAAATTCAGAAGTCTTCTGGTGACGATTTTGGGGCTTCTGGGTAGAGCATCATGTAATCTGAAAATAGTAATAATACAATGTAATATTTTCCTATCTTTATTCCTTTTAATGCTTATCTTGTCTAATTACTCTGGCCAATAGTTCCATAATTATATTGAGTAAGACTGGTGCTAATGCGCATCCATGACTTGTTCCTGATTTTAGACTGAAAGCTTTCAGTTTTTTACCACTTTGTATAATGTTGGCTTTGGCTGTTAGTCTCCATTGCATTAATGTCTGGTCTGACATCTATTTTTCTCCTTTGTACAAGCTTTGGGCTTGACTAGCTCTTCTTTTTCTAAAACACTGAGGTTCAACTTAGGTTGTTTATTTGCACTCTGCTTTTTGATAGAATTCATTGGTATAAATATCCTTCATAGGATTGCTTTCTCTATGACCTATAAGTTCTGGTACATAATGTTTTGCATTATCATTTAATTGTAAAACTCTAATATAGTCTTTAATTTCTTCTGTGGCCCATTGGCTACTCGGGAGGGTGTTACTTAATTCCCATGTATTTATGGAGTTCTTGTAGTTTCTTTTGCCATTCATTTCTAATTTTATTACACTATGGTCTGATAATGTAAATGTGATGATTTCAATACCTATGCATGTATTTGACCATACCTTATGAGCTAGTATATGGTCTATTTTGAAGAACATTCTGTATGCAACTGAGAAAAATGTATATTCTGATGGTGTGGGTTGGAACACTCTGTAGATGGCTACTTTTAAGTCCATTTTTAAAAAAAGTTTGGTTCAGTTCTAATGTTTCATTGTTGAGATTTTGTCCAGTTGATTTATCTCTTTGTGACAATGGGCTGTTGAGATCAACCATTACGATTATATTATGGCTTATTTGATTTTTCGTGTCCATTAGTATTTGCTTCATATAGTTGCATGCACTGATATTTGGTGCATATATATTTACGATTGCTGTCTCCTTCTTACTTTGTTCCCTTTACAAGGATGTAGTGATCTTGTCTCTCTCAATCACTCTTGGCTTGAAATCCACTTTCTCTGTTAATGGAATAGCTACCCCTGCTGTTTTCTGGGTTTCTGTTGCATGCAGTATTATTTTCCATCGTCTGACTTTCAGTCAATAACTTTCTTTTTTAATTAAATATGTTGCTTGTATGCAGCATATTGTTGTGAGTTGCTGATTCCATTTTGCCAGCCTGTATCTGCCGATTGATGAACTGAGGCCATTAACATTGATGGCCATCACTGATAAATATTGACTTATCCTTATTATGTTATTTTCCTGTTGTTGGCTCCCTCTCCCCCTGCCCTCTGTTCAATTACTTGTCTCACTTGGTAGATTGATTCTGTTGAGGTTCACGAGTTGTAGTCCTTGTTATCTCTTTCTATAATATTCTTTAGAACACTTTAGAGTGCTTATTTGGTGGTCATAAATTTTCTCAGATGTTCTTTTTCATGGAAGTATCTTACTTCTCCATCACTTTTGAAAGATAATTTTTCAGGGTACGTCAATCTCTATTGGAGGGTATTTTCTTTTAGGGCTTCAAATACTTCACTCCAAATTCTCCTTGACTCGAAAGTTTGTGTTTAGAAGTCTGCTTTGACTCTGACGTGCATTCCTTTATAGGTAGCTTGTTTCTTTGCTATAACATCTTTTAATATTCTTTTCATATGTTCAGTTTTTGGAATCTTGATGGCTATATGCTAGGGTGCAGATCTTTTATGATCATGGCAAACTGGAGTTCTATGTGCCTCACTTATCTGCATATAAAATTCTTTTTTTCCTTCTTGGAAAGTTTTATGCCTTTTTTTTTTTTTTGGCTGGCTCAGCCTACCCTGAGGGCAGGGCCAGCGCAGCATGTGGTGCTGGGGACTGAATCGTGGTCCCCTGTGCCTGCCTAAGTTTGCCTAAGTAGGCTCTTTAGGCCGCTGAGGTATCTTGCCAACCCTGCCATTACTTCTAGACACAGTGGTTTTATGGGGTTTTTTTGGTGCCATCTCCTGATTTTTCATGGATTCCAATCAATCTTATTTTATTTATTTCTGATTTTTCATGGTCCCTTGCTATTTTTGAGAGCTTTCTTTTCATGACTGCTGACTGCAATCTTGTCCTTTCTATCTGCTCTTCCGTCTTCACATTGGCTCATTCTGCTGTGTACAATTTCAATGGAAGTGTTAATCTCCTGGACATTTGTTTTAATCTCTTTTGTGGATTTCAGTACTTTCCTGTGTTGGGTATTCATGCTTTCCATCATTTTCCTAAGCTCTTCTATTTTTTTTTTAAATCTATCTATACTCCACAGCCACTAAGCACCTTTTTCTTTTTCTTTTTTCTTTTTTTCTTTTTTTGTGCGTGTGAGGAAAGGTTTATTTTGGCTCAGTTTATAGAGGTTTCAGACCATAGCCAGTCCCTCCAGGCTAACTCCAAGGCAGAAAGGAGCGCCTCCTGGCGTGACCATGGGGAAACAGCGAGGAAGGAGGCGGCTGCACTGCCCTTCCCAGGCACATCCCCAGTGACCCACCCCAGCCCCACTTCTCCCACTGTCACGTCTAGCTGTAAACTTCTTAGTGGACTCGTCCACTGAGTATCACATCCATAATCAACCACCTTCCAGAAGTACCACCTGTGAGCACTTCAGGTTTTGAGGAAAAATCTAATTATAAACTATAACAACATTGTGTGACTTAGGCTGAAGGGAACAGAAGCAAAACACAATTACTCAGCCTATTCTCGTCCAAGCATTTCTATACAAAAAGATGTCTACAGAGCCTTCATCACCACACAACCATTGACCGGGGACTGTGTCTTTCACTGTGGTCACCATCTCTGTCATTATCTGAGAAATTACTTCTGCTTTGATTTTTTTTCCAGAGGCTCATTCATCTGTTTGCTACTTCTGCTGTTACCACTTCAGAGAACCAGGTTGTGGCTTTAGAATTGTTCCGCTTCATTATCTGTGGGCTTGCCTTGGGTGAGCTGGAGGTCTGGGGCTGCGTCATGCTTAAGTGTCTTCTCATTTTCTTCCTTTAATTCCTGGGTTGATGCTTATAAATCACTTATGGCAGATAGTTTTATTGCTAGTATTTAGAATTCTTAGGAGATGACCACTTTTCAGAGTTGTCTTCAGGTGTAGCTGGCTTTTGGGTCAGTTGCAAGATCCCACCTCTTCAATTCACTGGGGATGAGAAGTTGCTGCCTATGGGGCCCAGCCCTTGGTTCTCCGGCACTATCTATAGTACTGCTTATAACCCATAGGCAATCTCAGTCATGGCAAACCCGAAAGAACAACTAATCAGAACAACTATGTCACCTTTTGTAAAGTAGTAAAATCAGCAATAACAATAGCATCAAATGGAGCCTATAAAGTGACAAACTCTGGTAAGTATAAATTTGCCACCTCTAACCATATGAACTATACCTGTGGTTATATGCAAAATATAAAACAAACCAGAAAATTATATACAATAAATATGCCCTCAATATGGAGAAATTTTTGAAGCATTGGGACAGCTAGGGATATAGTTCAGCAGTATGGCATTTGCCTGGCAAGCTCAAGGTACTGAATTCGATTCCTGGTACAAAAAAAGGGGTTGGGGAAAATAGAGAAATAAAAGAAGAGACTAAAAGCAAGAGTGGAGGACAAAGGAAGATTATGTAAACTTTTGGAAACTGGTGAAGATAGTAGGGGAAAGAGAAGGAAAGAAGAACAGAACAGAACAGCACCACTTCCTCTTGCTGACTTCCTTCACTTCTGCCTCACCCTCACACTGGGAGGTGCTGATGCAGCCATCCGTAGCTGCTCCGAGTTCTGGACTTACTTTTCTCCCCTTCACGATGGCTACCAGCCAATCACCCTCCCCTGGGGGATGTCAGAGCCTGAGTAACTCAGCGTCACTGAGGTCTGCTACACCTACTGCTCGGCTCCACTTCTCTGTGGAGGCCTCTGGGGTCACCATAGTCACTGTGTGTCTGCAGGTTTGAGCTGCCCCTCCCATGCCGTGAGTCAGGGCTCAGGGAGAACGTGCTACTTGCCTCCTCCTGCACTGAGATCTCTCTCTTCACTCTCCCTGTGGGCTCCAATTCTTGCTCCAGAACCTTTAAGGCCTCTGGGGCCCACTTCTGTCTTCTCTTCCTCATGCTACTACATTCTAGCACCTGGACACCAAATCTCAAAGTAATATTTTGGGGTTTTTTTTACTGTTCACCACTCTGCCACCCTCATGGAAGTCCAGCCCTTTTTATGTTTTTATTTTGATCCAATGTCTCACTAAATCACTAAGTTTCCCAGGATAAGCTTGAAGTTTTGCTTCTCCATCTGTCTACAATACCAGGATAAATGAGCACATCTGTCTTAGTTACTTTTGTTGCTGAGACAAAATACCCAATGTCCAAATTAATGAAGGAAGTGTTTACTTAGCTCAGTTTGGGGAGGTTTCAGTTTATACTGAGCTGGCTCCAACGCAGAGTGGCACATGAGAGAGGGAAAGTTTATGGCAGGGGAAACAGCAAAAGAAACAAGGGGCAAAAGGGAGGAGCAGCAGAGAGTAGGCCTCTTTTTCTCCCCTTAATTGTATGTGTTTCAGTAGCTGGCCTGGCA
Source organism: Tympanoctomys barrerae (assembly GCA_002564285.1). NCBI lineage: Eukaryota > Metazoa > Chordata > Mammalia > Rodentia > Octodontidae > Tympanoctomys > Tympanoctomys barrerae. The sequence goes on along the minus strand of NDGN011320298.1, from coordinate 392 downwards.
TGTGGTACTGGGGATTGAACCCAGGTCCTTGCACTTGCCAGGCAGGTGCTTAGACCACCAAGCTATCTCCCCAGCCCTACTAGAGTTTTATTGGACCTCTGGAAGAGGAAATTGGCCATCTCCAACCCATCTAGCCTGGCTGCCTCAGTTATTTCATCTTTCTGTCAGATCTGAAGAACTTTTTAACATTTCTTGTTGCTTTGCTAAAGCAAAGTGATAGTATTTAATATTCTATTTATCTGAAAATATTTTGCCTTCATTTTAAAAGGAATTTTTCTTAATATAAAATTATAGGTTGAAAACTTTATACTAGCACTTAAAAACTGTCATTGAGCTGTGGGGGACTCAGGTCAACAATTTCTGACATTGCCAGTCAAGCGGAAGACCCAACA
>NDGN011320278.1:0-11195 GCA_002564285.1 Tympanoctomys barrerae | reverse complement strand
AAAAAAAAAAAAAAAAAAAAAAAAAAACAAAGAAGAAGAATATCATGTTGAAATGCAAAGTAAGATAATGATTAAAATGATTTCTGTCCGGATAGCTACTTTGTTATAGTACTGTGGAGGTAAATTGGACTCCCCCACTGTTAACAGGTAGAATATCAAGAATTAGAAATGGTGAGAGAAGGTTGGTTATTCACACAGGTGGTGGTAGGGACAAAAGGGTGGTTATAGGCTGTGTGAATAGAGATAGAAAGGAGTCTGAGTTGTGTACATTTTACGGGAAAGAATCAAGCACAGGTTGGGAATTTGGAAGGCTTTGATCTTCTGTAGGGAATAAAAATGAGTGCATATGTCCTGGAGCTAACAGGGAAGGGGAGAGTAGGACTGTAAAAATTCAGCAAACATAAATAAATGGAACTAGGCTGTGGAATACTTTGACTCTGTTACGTGACATTTCTTTTCTTTCTTTTTAAAAAAATGTATGTAATACAGGGTCTAAAATGTCTCACTTCACAGATCAGACTCATACCAATCCTCCTGTTTTTCACCCTCTCCAGCGCTGGGATTACAGGCGTGCACCACCACGCCCAGTCTCATTAGCCATCTCAGTGTCCCCGGGGGCCGGGCTGGCGAGGCAGACCAGGGATCAAACCCCAGCACGTGCATCTGCCTAAGCAAGTGCATTAGTCCACTGGGCTATCTGGCCAGCCCTATGCTGTTACACGAGAATTAGTCCTGGCTTAGGGACTCCTTTTTACAGTGTCAAGGGCAGAACTAATGAAGAAAATCAAGGTATTTAGACTTAGACAAGTTCAGTGAGCAAAAAGAAGTAATGCCTGTGTCTGTGTCCACATTTCCTTTTGTATGTTTCTTGACCAAGATTTGGGACTGCCCAGCAAAGAACACTAGTAAACTGGAACCTCATGGCCTATAGATACAATTCCACCAACGGGCTCAGAGCAGTACATTTTTTCATTCCTTCAAAACTATAGACTAGTGTTTCTAGTACAGCAGAGGAAATACTATATGTGACATTCACTATTGATTTGGAAGTCATGTTTCAATATGTATTCACCTAGTCATTCATTTTTTGATGAGACAAAATATGTACTTATTGGGCAGTGCACTTTTCTAATGTCAGTATATATTTGTAGGCAATATAAAAAACCTATTTCTATGGAGTTTGTGTCTACATGTATATATATAATATATTATATGTGTGTGTGTGTGTTAGGAGATGACTATAAAAAGGAGCATAAATTCAACATCTAACAGTGCCCACTCTAGTTTGAATTACAAAGAAGGGAACCTTGGTACAGATGGCTAGCCTAAAACCTAAAGCTTTAGTAAAGAACATCTTTGAAGAAGTTAATTCTGGATGTAGAAGTTCCCATTTTCTAATTTTAGTGTTTAGCCAGCACTATAATTAACTGGCCAGATAGAAATAGGGCAAAAATGGAAATGGGGCCCTCTGTCTCTATAATGGATTAAATAGTTTTCCATAGCACTAGCTGTAAATGACACTACTGAACTGACAATTTCTTTCTTGTTTGGGCTTCATTTAAATTTATGAATGGTATTAAGAGGTTATTAGAGATTAATCTCCAATTAGGTATTCTGATAGCCCAAGAAATTGTCAAGGGGTCCTGATGGCCATCCTTTTTTAGCATTAAAGAGATATTGAATTAATAATATTTTGCCATCTCTTCAGACCTTTAAACTCCTGTGACTGATGTCCAATCATTTAGCCCACTTAAGCAGAATGTCACACTGTGAGCCTTCCATTCTAATAGGTCACCATAGGCGACTGCTCATTAGTGTTGAGTGTCCTTTGCAGCAGGCACTCAGCCCTCGTGCTTTAAGAAAATAAGTGGGAAATTGTTTTCTACCAAATAGAAGGGTTATGAAGACAGTGCCATATGTCATTATTATTGTGACTAAAAATGTCATCAAGGCTCTATCGTGCTGTATAATGTTCCAACATAAGGCTGTAAAACCATGTTGGGATAGTAAGCAAGGCGCATGGCTCAGTTCCCAGACCCATCTGGAGTGCAGAGGACGCACAGGACAGAGTCCAAAGCTCGGTGCTGAAAAGCAGAAGGAGCAGGCCAAAGCAGCTGCGATTTTTGGGGGAGGCTCAGTCCCTTTAGCAAGACCTGATTGACTTAACAAAGCATTTGTTGTCAAAACTTAAAGCTAAATGTTGGAGAGGCATTATCTGAGTAGAAGCTCCCACTTACTTTATGATGTAGGAAACGTTACAGGTTTATTTATCATTTACATGTTTTTAGAGCTTGTGGCTTTATTAGACCATGATGTTATATTATTGCCTTGGAGTTTATTTTTAAATTAAATTTTGCTTTCCCTTACTGGCTTTTTAGACTCACACTGAATTCACAGGTTATTAATAGTTAGCAAAAATAAGACATGTAACAGAGGAAGTTATGGGGCTTTGACACTTATTTCCAAAGTGGGAAATTTTAGGGAAGGGAAATGTGGTAGGAAGGACTTCTACTTCCACGACCTTGTGACTGGGCTGGGGTGTAGCTCTGTCACAGCATGCTTTTCTCCATGTACACAGCTCTGGATTTGGTTCCCAGGAACACACACGAGCACCTGACTTGGGTGGACATCTGCTCTCGGGCTTTCTGCATTGCTTTTCCTTCCACAGAGGTGCCTTGGTTGTATGTTCCTTTGGAGACCTGCCTTCCCTCTTGCCCACTTTTCTGCAGCTTTGCTAAAATTAAAAATACAGATAACTCATAATCATGTGCTAAGTGTAGATGGATATATTATTGAGGTTACACCCCTGCAACTCTTTTCATTTCATATTTAAATTTTAAAGAAGGAGAAAGAAAAAGTGAATGTGACATCCCTAACTCTTCACACTTTGGGGAGCTGGAGAGGATCCCTCATACCATTTCCTGCTTCTAAGTGCCAAGGCTGCTGAGTCCTACTGTTTCTAAGGTATAACTGAGAAAAGATGATTTCTTTTGGAGCACTGCTCTATATTCATCCAATAGATTCAGTTGTAGGTAAATTTAATGTTTGTTCTATAGTTACAAGCATTGATGGATACCACGGTATCAAAACCTTCATAGAACTCATTAAACCGAAGTCATAACCACTTGCTCAGATGCCTTAGGAAGATACTAGATGTATTTTTTGAACGGTCATACAACAAAGTAGTATATATATTCAAGACTGCAGCCATTTTAAAAAGCCAGAGAAAGGACTTGAGCGAAAAATATCTTGCAGTGTCAGTGCTGTAATTTGCTATTCAACATAGTACACAGGGAAAGATAAAAAGATAATTCCACTTCTGGTCGACACTTATGACACGGATGGCCCCTTACCAGAGGATTTCTGTCATTTTCAGTTATCACATTTGTAAAGTAATGGAAGTGCACTGGGTGGTCTGAAGGTCTTATCAATTTCTATCATCTTGTAATTACATATTTTTACTCCGTAAGCTGTAATGAAATGTTGAAAGCTTAGGAGCAGGAAATCACAGAGTAAGACCTATATTTTATAAATTTAAAAAAAATATTACTACATTTTTATTACCTAATAATCATATCATAAGAGGTTGATACCTGTGTCTAACATATTTCAGTTCTTTTTTCCTCTTTTCCTGTCCCCTCCCCCTTTCATCCATTGTTCCCTTTCTGTTTACAAAGATCTATCTTTCTTTTATGACTGATGTTTTATTATGCTCTTTATTTATATTTCCATTTCTCATGTAGGAGATACCATGCAATATTTAAACTCATGTGTCTCATTTATTTCACTTTATACTATGGGCCAAAAGGGCATCTATTTTTTTAAAAATGACTCAAATTTGTTCTTTCTCATGATCAAGTTGTACTCCATTGTGTCTAAATAACTTTTTATCAATTTTTCTGTTATTGGAGATTCATGCCACTTTCAAGATTTAGCTAGTATGAGTCAAGCTGCTATAACTATGGCCATGCATGAATCATTAAAATGTGATGTGTTCAACACATTTTGCAAGGTATTTGAAAGGGGAGTAGCTGCAGCAAACGGAATCTCTGTTCTTAGTTTTTTTGTTTTTGTTTTTTAAGTTTGTTTGTTTGTTTGCAGGACCAGGGATTGAACTCAGGCCCTTGTGCTTGCCAGGGAAGCACTGATTCCACTGAGCCATCTCCCTGGCCCCTACTCTTAGTTTTTAAAGAGATTTCTATATTGATTTCTATAGTGGTTGTAATAGTTTAAATGGCCACCAAGGATGTAAAAGCTTTCCTTTTTCTTTGCAGCCTCATTGTCATTTATTATTGTTTGATATTTTGATAATAGCCACTTTTTCTGGAGTAAGATGAAAACTTCCTGTTATTTTAATTGGATTTCTCTAATGGCTAGAGATGTTGGATGCATTTTATATCATATTGGGACATTTGAATTTCTTATGCTGAATAGTGTGTATTAATCCAGCTTGTCTTTTTCTTCATTGGCAATTTGATTTGGGGTCTAATTTTTTGTTCTAGGTATTATATGCAGTAGACATTAGGTTTATGTCTTCCCACTGTTTTCTTCACTGGGTTGGTTGTGTCCTTTGGTGTTCAGAAGCTTTTTAATTTGCAATAATCTTTCTCAATAAAATTATTTTAATATTATTTGAAATAATCCCACTTGTTGATTCTTGGTATTATTTCTTTTACATTTGCCATTCTGATTGGAAAAAAATTGCCTACACTTATTCAAGAGTTTTGCCTATTTTGTCTTTCAGCTGATTATGGATTTCTGTTTTTCACAATTAGATCTCTGGTTCATTTTGAATTTAGAGTATGGTGAGAGATATGAGTCTAGTTTAATCTTCTATTTGTAGATATCCCATTTTTCCTTCTTCATTTGCTAAACAGGCTATGTTTTATCTATCATGTGTTTCTGGGCCCCTTTGTCAAAGCTCAGATAGCTCAATGTGCCTTGGGCCTCCGCATCATCTCTTCTATTCCATTGATCCACATGTCCATTGTTGTTCCAGTACTATTCTGTTTTTATCACTGTAGCTTTGGAATATAATGTCCAACCCAGGATCATGGTGCATTCTATTTTGTTCTTCTTGCTCAGGATTGCTTTTGCTATTCCAGGTCTCTTTTGGTTTCTTATGAAGTTTAGGATATTTTTATATTTCTGTAAGAAATACTATTGCTGTTTTGATTAGGAATGCATTAAATCTTTATATCAGTTTTAGAAGTATGTAGATTTGTCCTTCTGTACATTCTACCTATCCAGGAACTGGGGATATCTTTCTATTTCCTGATATGATCTTTGATCTTTTTAATATTATTTTTTTGGTTTTTTGTTTTGTATTTATGACAGGGTATACAGGGTGTGCAGGGTCTGACTGTATAGATCAAACTCATAATGATCCGCCTGTTTACAGCCTCCCAAGAGCTGGGATTACAGGTGCGTGCCACCACGTCCATTCGCAATTGCCATCTCACCGCACTCTGGGGGTTGGGCTGGCACAGTAGGCACGGGGATCAAACTTCCGGCCCTTGCGTCTGCCTAAGCAAGCGCTTTAAGCCTCTGAGCTATTTGGCTGGCCCTTGTTTGATCTTCTTTTTCAGAATACTGTAGTTTTCTTTGTGGAGGTCTTTCACTTCCTTTCCTTGCAGACTTCTTTCATTTCATTTCCAAAGCTTTTAATTGTTCTCCTTGCTATTGTTAATGGTAAGTTTTTACTCAGTGAGTTCATTATTGACACTCTGCAACATTTTGTGTCTTGATTTTGTGTGGTGCTTCAGTACTAAATTTATTTCCTAATTTGAAGACACCTTTGGTGTCATTTTTATGTCTTCTATGAAGAGAATCAAGCCATCTATGAAAAATGATAATTTGACTGCTCCCTCTCTTCTATGTAACTTCCATTTATTTCTATCTCTTGCCTGATTGCTCTGACCATTTAGAATACTATGTTGAATAGGAATGGTGATAGTGGAAATCCTTTCCTTGTCCCAAATTTTAGAAGAAAAGCTTTCATTTTCTCTCATTTAATATAATTTTGGCAGTAGTTCCATCATAAATGGCTTTTATCAAACTGAGATGTTGTCCTTCTATATCTATTTTCCTCATTTTTTTTATCACGAACAGATGTTGTATTTTGTCACAAGCTTTTTCAGCATCTATTGAAATGATCACATGACTTTTTCATTTCTTCTGTTTACTAATATAAATGTCATTTATTGATTTGTGTATGTATGAGTACTTTTGCATCCGTGGGATAAAGTTTATGTGTTCATGGTGTATGGTATACTTAATGATGTGTTGCATTCTGATTCAGAGTATTGGTGAAGTTTGTGCTTCTATATTCATTAAAGATATCTGGCTGTTTTTGATTTTAGTTGAGTCCTTGTCTACTTTTGAAATCAAGATGATGATAGCTCCCAACAGTGACTTTGCTAGCACTCCTTCCCTCTCAATTTCACTGAAGTTTTTGAAGAATATTAGCATCACATCTTTATTGAAGCTTTTGTAGAATTCTGTAGTTAATCTAAAGGTTCTGAGCTTTCATTGGTAGATGAAAACTTGGTAGATTTGCTCTTTACTCTTTACTTGGTAGATTTGCTCTTTACTGTTCTAGTTCTTTTGCCTATCACTAGATTGGTGATAGTTTATATGTTCTTGGTTCCATTCTTGGTAATTTGTGCAAATCTAGGAACCTACTTATTTCTGCTGAATTCTCCACTTTACTGAAATACAGGTTTTCAAAGATGTTATTTTTAATATTCTGGACTGTGGGAGTGTCCATTTTGGGTTCATCTTCATTTCTACTTGCATTGATATAGGACTTTGCTTTTTTGTGTGTAGAATTGGTTTTTTTTTCTGTGTATCTTTGTACCTGTGTATGTATGAGATATGGATTTACTTTTGGGTTTCCAGTGACCCATCTGGGCATGACTAACTGTAGGTCTTTGTCTTGGTTCCAACTATGACTACCTTTATTAATGTGGGTGGAAATGGTACAAAGCAGTTGGCTCAGCACTCAGTTCTTCATAAATAAATTTCATTATTGTTTATGCCAAAAAAAAGCAGATGATGGAATACAGATAAACCAACTGATAGACATTGCTACTTTTCCCTGGCAATACCAACAAAACCATAAACAGATGTAGGGTCAGATAAATTGGATATTGACATATCATTGGAACAGAAAATCTGTGCTACCTTTATCAACAGAAGATAGGTCTATAATTAGAATACAGAGATATAAACAAGCTAACTGCTGACATGTATACAATATATACTGAATTCAACAACTATACCATTAACAGTAAAAATAAATACATTATCAGTAGCAAATAGCCACTTAAATATCTAAAGAAGAAAAAAAAATTGTATTAAATAAGAGGAAGATGAAAAAGAGAAGACAAAAGTGAGAGAAAATATCCTATTATTGAATAAAAGAGTTTTTTTTTTTTTTTCTACATTTTAGGGAAGGGCCTACAAGGTGTTCACGGTCTCACTACTAACTTGGACTTGTGGTGCTTCTGCTGTTTACAGCCTCCCGTGGTGAGATTACAGGCACGTACCATCATGCCCAGTCTTGGTGGCTGTCTCAGTGCCCCCCAGGGGCAGGGCCAGCACAACAGCTTTTAAGAGTATTACTAGAACTAGATAAAAGTAACAGAAAAGAATAGAGAAGAAAATAAGACCAAAGAATAGAAATAATAAAATAGAGATAAAGGCCCGCAAAACACAAAAAGACAGGACAAACCAGAAGGAAGGAAGGAGGGAAGGAAGGAAGGAAGGAAAGCATCGCAAAAGATTCCTGTTTTTGAGTGAGTGGTTTCTTTCCAGGGTCTACAGTATTGAAATTCTCCAGATATAGAGCTATTTTATTTCAACATTCCTTTGACCGTGTGTGCGCGCACATGGTCTGCCTTTCCTGCTGGATGTGATGGGGGCAGAATGTCTGCTGTTGGGCTGTATTCTGTCAAGCCTCTCCCTGTCTTTATGTGTCTCTGTGTGTGGTGAGTCACATCTTTCTCCCTCTAGTTTTTGGTCTATACCTTTGTGAAGGCCTCCAGCCCTCAGTCCATATAACCTAAGCTGTGGCAGCCATGTAAGGCATGACGTGACCTCAATTACTTTGACAGAAGGGAACAGCAAACCCCACTGCATTCTGTGTTGGATGTCCAGAGCAGGATGGGATGGGGTCAAGCCAGTGCTGGAGTTAGTTCCGGCAATTTCAGAGCCAGCCATCTCTGAAAGCCACGCATGACCAGCTCTTGCCATGGAGGGAAGGGCTGCTTCATTCTCCCTGGCCTGAGTTTATGCCTTTCCAGGGTCTATGTCCAGCCCATAGTCACTTCACAACTGCCCCTTAGGCCAACTCCCACCCAGTCACTGTGGGGCGTGACTGCAGAAGCCCGGAAGTATAGTTGGTCTATAGCTCACTCTTAAAATATCATCCCTTTCTAATTGGTTTCTGGTTAAATATGTCAAATATGTCTGTGCTACAGTAGATTCGTCTCCCAATTCTAGCCTTTCCTGTCAGAGGATTTCTGTTCAGAACAACCTGCACACTATTCTCGCAGTTGACAAGGACTGCACTGATTTTGCTTTCTGTGGTCTGGGCCCTGCCGGCCTCAGTGTTGCTTCTGCTAGAGCTGCCCACCACCTTGACTTGGCTTGTGTTAGCAAAGATAGGACTTCAACAATAAATTTTTAGAAGTTCTGTAAGAGGCTAGACATAATTTAAATTGGCTATTATCTAATAATTAAAGTTAAATTTGCTTTAAGTGGGTTGAAATAATTTTAAATTTTGCTTCATCTGACAGGGCTGAATTTTGAAAAGAAATTAACTTGATTACTTAAATCAAGCACCCACCAAGGCTCCCCTATTTTGAATGATCCTATTACCAATACCTTTTAAAATATTCAAACATTTTATTATATATTAACATATAGCACAGAGATAAAGGTGCAAAATGGAAATCATACATAAATAAACTACTATATAATCAAACTCATCAGACTACACTCATATCAATAAATGGTCAGTATCTTGGGCTACTTCTTTCTTCTTTTTCTGTTATCAGCACTTCTTCATCTCCAGAGAAAATCTTGTCTTGACATTTGCTGTAATCATTCACTTGGTTTTGACAGCTCATCATGGCTTAGTTAGGCCTGTTCTTTTAATTTTGTACAAATTAAGGCTGGAGAGATACCTCAGGGGTCTAATATACCTGCGTGGGCAAGCTTAAGCAAGCCTATGAGGAAAGCATTAAATCCCTGGAGCCACATAACACACCAGCCCTGCCCCCAGAGTGGGCTGAGCCATCCCCCCCCTAAAAAAAGAATTTATACAAACTGGAACATAAGCTTTATCTTTTGTTTTGCATGGCTTCATTAACTTACATATTGTGGTAAGAGTCATCTCTTGATTAGTGAAGCTATGGCTCAGACTTTTCGATGTTGTATGACACCCTTCACAGTGGTACATTGCTTCAACATAAAATTGGTGGGTAGCATATCCATGTGTGGATTTGTACATGGCATGCAAAATGACACTACTGTAAGTGTCATTTTATAGCAACTCTCTGAGCATGCCCTTTTCTGTATTATTTTCATTTTAGTCATCTACATCTACTCCTTTAGTGCATTCTGTTGTGTTTGATAGCATACCTAATTTTCTTAGCTCATAATTTGAGCTTTTTGCAATCTAACCTTTACCTAATCTTCTACCCCTATAAAAAGTTATGCCCCACCAGGTATTATTTATCCTCAGGCTATGAAACTCCATTGTTCTACTGAAATTGGACCCTCTAATGTTCTTAAAACTTGAGTTGGCATTACTTTTGGTGTCAGAATATGCTTTCATTATTTAGTAGTAAAATCCTATTTATCTTTCTAATGAGCTTTAACCTTAACTCTAAACCCATCCGAAACATACAAACAAAAGCATACTGATCATCCCAATCTTGCCTTCTGATGGGAGTCCTTACACCCTTAGAAGTGAAATGCACTAACCTAGTTTCTTTATGTAACCTTTATCTATATCTTTGTTCATTGGCTCATAATAATCTCTTTGCTTATAACAAAAATTACAGATAGAAAATTTTGATCCATTTTCTTTCTCAACAGAGTTGAATAAATGCCTCACTGCATTCTGCTTCTAGAGTTCTTTGTCCATAACTTACTACAGAGGTACCGAGTTATTTTTCCATATTCTTGGTTTCATGTCTTTGTCCTGCCGGCAGTAATTGCTTAGTTGTATTTTAAATGCCTAATTTAAAATAATAATTGCTTCATGAAGTATGGAGCAGTAATGCAGTGACTGATACAAGAACAAATGCATATAATGTGTCTCCATTTCACTAGTTTCGAGATAGTTTTCCATAAATAGATTCAGAAATTCAGTTTATATAATGAATCTAAAGTTCAAGTTATCACAGTTTTATATTTCATGATAGTAGGGGGAAAATGACAGGAATTAATAAAGGCCAGGCATCATTCCAAAGGCTCATTTAACTAGTATTTTCTCTGTCTTCCACCAAAGTGTGACTAACAAATAGAATGATACTTTATTCCTTTATTCACTCCATTTGGATTTTGCTTGGTAACCTATACTGGAGGTTTTATTGAGCTGTGAAATTATTGAAAACATTCATCTCCAAACATTAGTGGGCACAAGAATCAGCTGAGAACATTGTTAGCATTGTAAATTTATGGCCCTAAGTGTCAGCTTTGTGCAGACAGTGGTGGAACCAAGAAATAAAATTAAACCAAATTTAAAAATTCCAAATTTAATTCTATTCCAAGGAATTTTCCTACTTGCTACTAAAAACAATTGCATTTCCAAATAATTATTGGCCTAGAAATAAAGCTAACTTCTGATAAAAACTGAAGCTAAAATAATCAGATATTGAATATTAAAAGTATAATAAAGGGATGGGTAGATAGCTCAGCAATCTAAGAACCTGCCCGGCAAATGCAAGATCTACAGTTTGATCCATGGTCCTGTGTGCCATGCCATCCCTGGAACTGGGCTTGGTGGTGTGTGCCTTTAATCCTAGTGCTGGGGAGGCTGAGACAAGTGGGTCACTATGATTCCAAGCTGCATAGCAAGACCCTGTATCAAAAAATGAACAATTTAAAATAAAAATAAAGTATAATATATATGTAATATGGAGAGAGAGACAGAGAGAGAGAGAGAGAGAGAGAGAGAGAGA
>NDGN011320277.1:0-18938 GCA_002564285.1 Tympanoctomys barrerae | reverse complement strand
ATATATATATATATATATATATATATATATATTCCAAAGGGATCACAATCACAAATGAAAAAGCTAAAACTGGAAAATTGTAGTGCAAAACAAAACAAAAAAATGTTTGGTGGCCTTGGATAAATATCTCTTGGATGTGACATCAAAAGCATAATTCATAAAATGTTACACAAATAAATTAAAATCTAAAGCCAAATTCCATTCAACAGACAGAGGCATTTGATGACAAATTCTCACTGAGAGAAAATATTTCCAAATTATATATTTGGTAAAAGCTTTATAGCCTAGACATAGAGAAGACATTTAACACTCAATAATGAAAGACACACGCTTAACATTTCATGCAAAAAAAGATTTAAACAGATATCTCATTAAGGAAGACAAGTGAATGGCTGATAGACATATAACATGTTTAAAGTAATTATTCTTAGGGAAATGCAAATTTAAATTACAATGAGAACCTGTAGTATATCTATTGAAGTGGCTGAAATGGGTGAAGACTGTGTATACCCAGTGCTGTTGGAAATATAGCAGAATTATAGAGGATAACATTCACTTAATGCACAAGGGGGGAGAGAAGACAACAGGAACCAAAGAATGAGACACAAGCAACACACCACATCATGGAAACAGTCTAAATCAAAGCTGAGATACAAGCTGAGTTGTTCCTTTTAAACGCCCACATCTACTGTCATTTAGAGTTATTGCCCATAATGCAACTCACCTATTATCAATGATGACTGATTAGATTGTATTTCATTTTTGTTATTATAAACCCTGATGTTGTGAATATCTTTATAGGTATCTTTACAATCAACAAGTTGTTTACCTGTTCACACTGCCATATGGTGACGTATCTCCTCTCACACCAGGCATGGGGGAAAGCACAGTGTAAATAAACACCGTACATGTTCCTAGTACCCATCTACCTTAGAAAATATTTAGGTTCCTTCCAAGTATGAGCAAACCCAAAAGAGTACCTGGGAAATATCGCAACATATATTGTACTCCTGCTCAGTATTATATTGTGGCAAAACTCCTTGTAAACCTCATAATGGTTGCATTAGCAGAAAATTTCTCAGCCACAAAGTGTACACTTCAATTGATGCAAAAATCTCAGGCAGTAACAATACTCTTGAGTATTATTCTCAGTAGTTCTGAGTAGAGTCAGGTATGAAAAACAATATTGACAAAATATACCACCACCAAATCCCGTTAGTGCTACCATTTTTTCAAAGCTTACACTTTTAATAGTAAATTGTATACTAAGTACTTTTTTATTGTGTTCTCTAAGTATTAAATGAGGTGCCTTTTGTGGTTCCTGTTTTTATATATACTCAAATCTAAGCACAAGGTATTTAAATAATTTTACCACAATATTTAGCTAGTAAGAGAGGTGGCCAAATATTCAATCATAGCTTTTCTGATACAAATGCTGTTAGTCACTAATTTACTGTTATTTTTAACCTGCATTATTATCTGGAATGTCAATGTCCAAAAATAAAGAATACACTATGCAAAGGGTGGGATGACTATAAGGTGAAATATTCTGTACACATTTGAAATATATTCATTTCTTAGTAATTCAAATAAAACTAAGCATAATGCTCTAGTTCTGTTCAAAACAGATTATAGGAAAGGACAGAGACATTACCATTTTGTCCCGAATCATTTTTTTTTATCATGTTTTAACTCTTTCTGGGTGTAGGAAAGCGGCATCTGCACTTATTATGGTTCTCATAGATACATTTGGGGCCTCTTCACTCTTCTCCACAGGAAACCTGGCCATCCTCAGTTCCCCTAAATGACGTCGATTGCGATGAAGCACTCAAGAAAATGCAATGCTGGGTGACTACGGAAAACAGCTGCCACCAATACGAAGTCAGCACACGCGGTAAATGAAGACCAAACCTCCGTTCTACAAGCCCCTGAAATGTGGGCGTGGGCCGTGCAGCAGAGCCCAGCTTCTTCTTGTTTTCCTTCTATGATTACACACACGCATCACAGGAAATATGCACTGGAATAGTAAGTTTTCTTTCCTTTTGATATAACATTGATTAGCTCTTCACGTTTCTCTATTTTTTCCATAAGAACACCTGTTTCTTATGTAATTATTTAAATTGTAAGTTATCTATATATTTTGTTATTAATCAAAACAGACTCTGATTCAGAAAGATTTTATGCTGCTTTTTGGGTATTTTTCAGATTCATTTCTCGTTTTCAGCCTTATATAGGTTTCACATTTCTGCTAGCTCTTCTATTATTTGAGATTTTATTGTATAATATTTATGTCTTTGTTGGATCACGTAACTTTCCTTTCAATCCCATGCTATCTTATTGACTCCTTTAAATATTCCAAATTTTACTTGAAACATTTCAGATTTTGTTTCAAAACTATGTCTACATTTCCTACTAACTTTAACTACATAGAAATATTTTTATACAAGAAACTTCTCTTAATTTTTTAAACCTGTAAGTCCAGGCATAGCTGTGATAACCAAAATATTCATAATTTATGGCCATGCACATGAATATCTTGATTATAGTCTGCATATTTTTTATTAAGGAACTAGTCAGGCACTACGTATTAACAAGTTAAGCTGAGAGACCAAGTAATAGGGGAAAAGTGATTGTTAATAAAGAGAAAGCTGGGTTAGCCACTCAGTGAATAAAAGCGCCTGCAAGCAGGCACAGGGGCTGGGGTTTCAATCCCAGGCCTGCCTTGCTGGCCCTGCCCCCCAGGACGTGCTGAGCTGGCAATTGAGACTGGGCGTGGTGGCGTGCACCTGTAACCCCAGCTCTTGGGAGGCTGTAATCAGGCAGATAACTACAAGTCCAATCTAGTAGTGCGACCCTGAACACCCTGTAGGCCCTTCCCTAAAATACAAAAAAAGAAAAAAAGAGAGAGAAGGCTGAGTCAATACTATATCACCTGGGTATCCAGAAAGCTCTAGAAACTATGCATTGATTGCCAATACTTCTCTCAATCATCAGAGCAGTATTTCCTGGAAAAAAATCTTCGACTGATTGTTCTCACTGAGCCAGCATTTGCTGCTCCAAGTGTTTGTGCATTCCCGGGTTGCATGAATGTGGGTGGTAAGGACGTGCTCACAGACAGAGACAAGACTGCGGAGAAACATGGAATGAAAAAAATGGTGAAAAGAGTCGCAATGCAGTGAAAAAAGCTATGTATTAGCTCAATTTATATTTTCATGAGCTGTGACACCAACTGATAGCTCAAACTTGCCTAATTCTGGATGAAAGCGAACACAAAAGAAACACAGTATGAAAACTTGTCATTCTTTGAGCATCTTTTAGTTTATATGAGAAAGAACAAGAATTCTTCATCAAAAATATGAAAGATACCAGAAACAATGGGCCCTTGATATCTCGGTATCACTCTGTTGCTGCCAGTATCACAAAAGAGTTCAGGTCCAGCTTCTCCAAAGAATCACACTACCGAATGTACAAATGCTTCCACTGTTTCATATGTAGAATAAAGCCAGTATTCTCTGAAGGAAACATGCAATTGCCATCTTTGAAAAATTAGCTGCCTTTTAGGAAAGAATACCCTGCAGTCATAGTTTAGGAAAAGGGGTCTGCTGAGCTGAAGATTTTCTAGTGAATTTTAACAAGGCTTCTACCTTGTAAAAAGTACCCCCATGTAAAGGTGGGCTTCTGTCCTCACCCTCTTGTTTCACAAATTGAACCTCCACATGAAATGGCGCCATTCTTATACACTGTAGTCTCAGAATCCCATGCCTCTTTAGGGATAACCTTACCTTGATTTATTTTTAAAACCTTCACTTGGATCTATTTGGCACCTTCTCCATTCTTCCGCTGTGTTTCCTTGTAGGTAGCCACGCACATCTGCAGAGCCCCCCAAATGGAATGTAAGAAATGACAAGACGGAAACAAAATGTCCTTCAGGATGTAGTTTGCAAACTCTTCCTTGTTTTCTGCCTACTGTCGGTTTTAAATAATGCACAAATCAACTTCAATACCATGGAAATAATCAACACAGGATCAAAACCTGGAGTTTCTCGTGGAGCACAAATCAAAAGCTGTAGGAATCCAACAGCTGGAGCCTGTCTCATTATTTCCCTGTTCTTTGATGTGCCTTTCAGCCAAGTATCTTAGAGAATTACTTGCAGATATGTCTATCTACAAATTCTACATTGCTTACATATTATAGTTTCCAACAGAGATAAATACTGTAACTGAGTTCTCGTTTTCAAAATAGAACCCCCTCTTTTTTCATCTTCTATTATGCATACAATCGTGTAAATGGCAGAACTGAAAAATCAGCTGCATCTAATAAGAGAATCAAGTTTGTTATTGACTCTGAGATGCTAGTTTCCATTAGATCATCCATCATAGCTTTATTATGTGATCAACTGCCTAATTAATTTTGTACTGGGGTATTTAGATAGAACACTGAATGTTTCAGTGGGGTTTTGCTATAATCCTGCACCTGCGGCCTCAGAGATTTAGATATCCTCCTATCATAAGTATGTACTGTGCCTATAATCACTTCTGCTTCACTAGGATTCCAGCAATTCAGTCCAGTAAAATTCAGCAATATTAATTTCAGAAGCACCAGAATATTTGCATCTGTGGTAAGTTTCTTTGGACTTTAATCAGATCAAAGTCACTGCAAGATATTAAGAGCATGCGATACAATATTTTGTTCAGATGGTTTTAGTGGTTAAATCAGACACTGTTTTGATTTTCTGTGCTTATCTGTTAATATGAACAGATGCAATCATGCTATTGTATAATGACTCTTGATTGCCAGCAGTATTTGATTTTGCAACCATTCGGTAGTGATAATTAAAGATAACGGGATATCCTATACAGTAATAATTAAAGATTGGTTTGTGGGATTTATCACATGAATAAATGCCAAGCAGGAAGAATGGGGTCTCTAAAGTTCATTATGAAATGCATATTTTTGGAAGGCCAAGTTTGAAAGGTCTCAAAAAGAGACATTTATGTGCAAATATGCTTGGCTTAACCTGAGCTCATTTAAAATTTTTCACTTTCACTGGTCACCACCCGTTGCGGTATTGTTCTTTATTCAAGAAAAGATCACCAAGAGTGTGCTTCTCAGAAGACGGCAAAAGAGGGGAGTGAAATAATGTGACATTGTGTATTTCACACACAAATAGGCATTCATAAATGTACATACCAGGAATGCTTAATCAATCTTCAATTAGAGAAAAGGTAATAGAAACCCGTGACACCTTGCCTTTATCTACTCTCTGGAAACAAGATGACATTTCAGAAAGCAGACAACCCTTCTCACAGGACGCGATTCCTCCCAGGCCTGAAGCTGAAGTGAATCATTGTATTAACTATTTTTCTTAATTTGAAATTGGACAATGGCTTGTCACAAAAGGTAGTCCTTAAAGGCAGGCCATCAGTGGACTCGTCCGAGGACAGCTGCCTCCATTAATACATGGCTTACAAAGGTGGTGGAGTCATATCTGGGATAGGACATGGAACTGGATTTTTAACTTTCTGATTAAAAAAAAATATCACTTATTAGAAATTCTGGCTGGCCAAATGGCTCAGTGGACTAAAGGGTCTTCTTAGGCAGGCACAGGGACTGGGGTTCGATTCCTGGAGTGCTGTGCTGGCCCCGCTCCACTGGGTGTGGTGGCATGGGCCTGTAATTCCAGTGCTTGGGAGGCTGAAAATGGGAGGATCACTAGGAGTCTGATCTGTATGAGACTCGGTAGACCCTGTACTAAATACATAACAAAAGAAAGAAATTCTAACTGTTCTGTGTTTGTATGTGTTCACCCTGCCCTCCTACATAAACGTCTATACTTTCTGCAAAGGAGGTGTCTGAGTATATGCCTTGTCTTCCTAAGTCATACTGGACAGATGGACTTGAAGTCTAGACCAAAGGTTAGGGGATCCCAGTGACACCTCAGAAGAAACCACGTCAATAACAGGAAGAGCTGCGTGGGCTCCCGGGAGTGAGGCAGCAGCCCAACTCACTGCACTTCATGTCTACATTCCGTCTCCCCTTTTGTTTGCCTCTCAGTGCTTAAGCACTCAGAATTTGAGGATGCTGTTGGAGGAGAAGCAGAGAAGCAGGCCTGCCAGGGCTTCTATTGAACTTACCAGAAAAGAGCCTGGTAATTTTTAGTAACTTCTTAAATGAATAAATACTAAACAAAAATCTCCTGTTAGACAACAATTTTACCAATATGAAATAAATGATTTTGCAGTCCTACTCTTCCCAAAGCCCTATCCTAATTGAGGCTTTGACCCATAGAATGTTGGTTTCAGTCAATTAAAGGAAGGAGAATGTATGATTATTCCTAGGTGTCAGCAGGGCCTGAGTTCTGGGACCACACAGATACTAAAATCTGTAGATGTCGAAGTCCCTTGTCTAGAATGACACAGTAGTGGTATATACTGGTATACACAGCCTACACTCATTCTCCCCTGGCCAGTAAGGTATCTCTAGATTGGGAGGTAGGACCTTTTATAATGAGAAGAGAATCGAGATGTGGCAGGGAAAGGGCATCAAAAAAGGATTGAGATGTGTTAAGTACATGTACCAATGTCACACAGAAAAGTAAACATTATGTACTGTAAACACATACTAATAAAGATGATAGATTACTTTTGAACACACTGCAAATGGTATGTATATCATTACTTTAATATATTGTTTAGGAAATAATGATGAAAAAAGCCTATTATTTCAGGACCGATGGAGGTCTTTCTGCATATATTTGATCTACAGTTGGGGAAATCAACAGATGTAGAACCAATGGTGAGCTCTGAAGTTATCTGATAAGAGAGCCCAAAGTTTCACAAAAAGGTATCGAGGACAAGACATTTGTAAGAGGCGTGATATTCTTCTGTATACAAGGTGTGATTTAAAGAAAGAGGCCCTCATTTGCAAATCATTAAGGATGCAAATCTGTGTATAAATGAGTGGCCAAATACAAAATAGCAGGGTTTGCAGATATTACCTATGTGATCCTGAAGATCACAATAAGCCACCGCCAGTGACAGCTACCAGTTGGATAGTGTGTGCATATGAATAAACCATGAGTGAAGCTGGAATTGCACAACCAGAGACACAGCACCCTTAGAGGACACAATACAGATCCTGGCACATAGCTGACCAATGAAGTCAGCTATTCCTTTATGGAGATTATTTGTTGTCTCTTAGCAGATTCAAATGTTCTAGATATATCTTACCAACATACTTTTTGAAAAGATTTGGTCAATTTTGACAAACATTATTATTCTTCCAACAGAGCAGGCAGTAAATGGACTTGACAATGGTGAAGTACAGCATTCCAGCAAACCTTTAACTAGTAGAGACTTCCCGCATAAGGTAGAGTGTGGCACATAGCATGTATTCTACGAATATGAGCATCCTGATGTGATAGATTTATGCCGTGAAGGATGTGTGTTGTGTGACATAATGTTTCACAGATTCCAGGGGAGTCATGTCTGCGGTAGGGCTTGTTCTGAAGATGCGTCTTTGATCCAACACAAGTGGTGTACCAGAGAATAATGCGAGTGTCACGTGAAGCATGTTCATGCACAGATGGTTTCCTCAGTGTGCAACACTAGGAAGGACAGAGGACTGCGTTCATGGAGCTGAAAGGAATATATAGAGTTTACCTGGCACCAAACGTGGCCCAGAGTTTGCTGTCCCCCAGTGATCCTCACTTAATCTGTTTCTGCATTACATCTTTCCATCTTCTGGATGGTAAATTTCCTTCTGCTACATCAAAGCGACGAAGCCCATCCTTCCACCAATGCAGTGTTTTGAGTATTGCATTTGTTTTCATATTTATATATCTCTTGACCACTTAACACGATAGTGTTATACTACAATGTTTATCAATTTTATGTTTTAATGTCAATAACAATTGTCAATATTCATGTCAGTAATCATATTTTGGATTGTTGTTTTTCTAACATTTTATTTTATTTTTTTTAGGAAAGGGTCTACAGGGTGTTCAGGGTTTCACTACTAGATCATACTCATAGTGATTCTTCTGTTTACAGCCTCCCAAGTGCTGGGATTACAGGCATGCGTCACCACGCCCAGTCTCAATCACAGGGGATGGGGCTGGCATGGTAGACCAGGGGATTGAACCTTTAATCCGCTGAGCTATTTGGCCAGCCCGAACATTATTGAGGTATCCCCTTATTTTTTGTTGTGAGATTTGTCATTGCAAAGCACTTTTAAGAAGATAATGTATTACAGAACTCACTGACTAGCAAAGACACAAATTACCCAACTGTGAATTAAGTTCATGTTACAAATCATTAATCCGTTTTTCTACAGTTTTTCTGTAACATAGGCACTTAAGTCATAGTTCAGTATATAATGTTTGCATTTATTCAAGGTTAGAGGATAGAAGTGTAGAGTAGCTTACAATTAATTATTTTCATGTTAATAGCTTAACAGGCCATCCTTAATAATTAGCTGAATCTTGCCTAACATAAACAGGAGCTTAGTAACTAAAAATCTCTGTAGGATATTATGAAGAAGGATCAAAATCAGGTTAAGTAAGCATGCCCAGGAAGTCCTGTGAACAGCTGTGTTCACATTTCTCGAGCAAAATAACAATTTTATGATTCAGATTTATCATAAGATTTAACAGTTTTCAGTTTACTTCAGAGTTGGAGCCCATCCCCCATCCCTAAAGTTTACCCCAGAGAAACTGACTTCACTTTGGGGCTACAAGGTTTCCTCTTCCACTGCTCTTTGACACTGATGTTGAGTGGGCCGTGCCAAGAAGCAGATGCTGCCACTTTCACGGTGGCATTCAAAGGCTTGTCACTAAATTCCACACAACATAATTAATTTTGATCATGGTTCAGGGTCCAGCCCAGGCAGCACTGTCGTTAGTCAACTAATATTTCATCTGGTAAAGAAAAACAATTTTCAAACACTTGCATGGTGATTTTCTATCCAGTTAAGAAGTGATGTATCTCATGCATCCAAAGAGGCCAATTAAAGTATTTCTTCCTTGAAGTTGCTGACTATATACTAAGATGTGACCATATTAAAAAACATAAAAGAAAAAGAAATCATGTGTGCTTTCCTGTTATCCTTACTCACTGGGGCTGGGGATGTCTAAATGTCTTTTCTTACCACAGTGCAGGTGGATAATGGTGACTTAGGTCTCCTGCACATTAGTCTTGTGTCTTAGGAACAGATCAGTTTTTTTTCAAACAAAAGAGATCAGGATGCTTTTGTGCTGACAGTATGCTAGTGCCTTTTTATTCCAATTTACCCATAATAGAGTGAAACAATTTTATGATTTCATGCATGCCCTATTGGGGTAACCGTGTAAGACTTGATTAGCTCATCAGAGCTCAAACTCTCCAGCAAGTTATGAACAGACTGGACTTTACATTTAGGAAACAGACCAGGTTTATCAACCATGTCAATCATTTATGTAGTAGAGAAGAGGCATAGAGGGAAAGAGTTAGCATTTGTAGAAGAATCATGTTGCCAGACATATTACAAATTAAAATCTCTTCTTTCAAAATATTCCTCTTCTTTTTTTTTAGAAAGAATAAAACTGAGCATTACAACTCAGGGAAGGAACTGTGGAAACTCCAGGCTGGCCTGTGCAAAAAGTGATTGTGGTTTTTGGCATGACTGTAAGAATAATTTTTTAGACCAGCCAGAGAGCTCAGCGGACAAAGACTCCCGCTTAGGCAGAAGACAGCGGCCGGGGTTCAATTCCTGGCATGCCATGCTGGCCCCGCCCCCAGAGCACGCTGAGATGTCCATTGAGACTAGGCAGGGTGGCATGCGCCTGTAATCCCTGCACTTGGAAGGCTGAAAACAGGAGGATCACTATGTAGTGAGACTCTGAACACCCTGTAGACCCTGTACCAAATACATTTTAAAAAATCAATTTTTCATAATACATGGTAGGGAGCAGTGAACACTATTGTTAAAATGTTGATACAAGCTCAAACACAGAGTGAAGTAAAAGTTTCGCTTTAAATATGAGGATTTAACCCTACGTGTATTTGCTGGCGTACAGGTGAGCTATATGGCATCTTACACCACCATCGCTCTATGACATTCCCATGGGTTTAGGTGCTTGTCTAAAACTCTCAGTTGATTATTTTGTAGTCAATCAGTTCCACATTCAACATTAGTCTCTTTTGTCCACTTAACACTTTGATTTCCACTGTGGTTGGTGAAAATAATTTAGTTCTACAATAAAACTTGAAAAAGTATACAAATGAAAAGCCACACCCAAGTGCTTGTTTTGTTATGAGTATATTTATAAGGAATTTTCATGAAATACAATGGCAATTTAAATAATCTGTGTGTACCATCCTAATTAAAATAATGGTAAAGATAAACACACTGAGTTTTTCTATTAAAAATGAGAATATATCTTGGCCAGCCAGACGGCTCAGTGGACTAAAGCACCTGCTTAGGCAAGTGCATGGACTGGGATTTGATCCACGGCTTGCAGTGCCGGCCCCACTTCAGGTGCGTGCTGTGACAGCAATTGAAACTGGGCATGGTGGTGCACACCTGTAATCCCAGCACTTGGGAAGCTGAAAACAGGAGGCTCGCTATGAGCCATATCTATGCAGTAAGACCCTATAGACTCTGTACTAAAAATTACACAAAATATATATATATATATATATATATATATATATATATAATTTTCATACATAATGCTTTCTTTTTTACCACAACCCTTTCTTATCTTTTGGTCTTCTGTATTTAATTCATGATGAACTACTAAAAGTTAATAAAAATGTCCCAGATTAAAATACGTAACATCCACATGTACTAATTATGAGTTTCAAAGAATTAAAATAATAAACTAAAGCAGAAATGCCATAGAGAGTCTTATTTCCTAATTAAAACATATGAATCCAAAATATGCTTTCTTGGCCAATCACATCCTCTCTAAGGATATACCATAAAAATGAATACACCCATATATTCCAATTAATGTTTCTGTCTTGGCTGACTTACTGGGTGGATTCTGAAAGTCAGAACACTCTAACAACCTCACATCCACAGCATGTGAGTTGGGCCCATATCTTAACACACTCCTCTTTCCAAATACTGACATGTGCTCCTAACAGCAAATGACAAGTATATCATAGTTGCAAATTAACATTATAACCCCCCCAAAAAAAATATAAGAAAAACACTCTTGTATATTATTTCTTGCAATTATGCAACCAAACTACATCTCCTTTTAAGAGGGAGGGCTGCACATGTCTGCCAAATTGGCAAATGTATGTATGTTTTATTTGTTCTGGCCAAGTAAGTCCATGATAGTCCTGAGTGTGAGATCCTGCCCACTACAAATGCTGATGTACCCCTCAATGAAATGGAAGATATTTTCAAGCTTCAAATAGAGTTATTGAATTATTTGTTTGGACAGTGTTTCTAAGATAAATTAATATATTTATAGGAGTCAATTAAAATCACTCATTTCATTCCATCTATTCCACAAACAATTGAAATTCACCATATGTTACAGGACAGTTGCCAGATGATAATCTTAGTTAGGTATCACACTTTTAACTCAGTAGCAGGCAGAGAAGGGGGAGAGAGGAACAGAGCCAGTGTGGGACTTTAGGTCCATTTTATCCAGAAAAATATAAAATATACTGCAAGATAATGTGCTCTTTATGTAAGGGTATCTCTTCCTCTGACTTATTTTTCTTAGAAAAAATAGAACAAATTTCCAGTCTAATTGACAAATTCCATTACCACCTGGCATTTGTACCCCTTTGGTTGCTATGAGATACTAATCTATGGGATTCTATCTTGCCATCTCTTTCTCTCTCTCTCTCTCTCTCTCTCTCTCTCTCTCTCTCTCTCTCTCTCTCTGTCTCTCTCTCCATATTACATATATATTATACTTTATTTTTATTTTAAATTGTTCATTTTTTGATACAGGGTCTTGCTATGCAGCTTGGAATCATAGTGACCCACTTGTCTCAGCCTCCCCAGCACTAGGATTAAAGGCACACACCACCAAGCCCAGTTCCAGGGATGGCATGGCACACAGGACCATGGATCAAACTGTAGATCTTGCATTTGCCGGGCAGGTTCTTAGATTGCTGAGCTATCTACCCATCCCTTTATTATACTTTTAATATTCAATATCTGATTATTTTAGCTTCAGTTTTTATCAGAAGTTAGCTTTATTTCTAGGCCAATAATTATTTGGAAATGCAATTGTTTTTAGTAGCAAGTAGGAAAATTCCTTGGAATAGAATTAAATTTGGAATTTTTAAATTTGGTTTAATTTTATTTCTTGGTTCCACCACTGTCTGCACAAAGCTGACACTTAGGGCCATAAATTTACAATGCTAACAATGTTCTCAGCTGATTCTTGTGCCCACTAATGTTTGGAGATGAATGTTTTCAATAATTTCACAGCTCAATAAAACCTCCAGTATAGGTTACCAAGCAAAATCCAAATGGAGTGAATAAAGGAATAAAGTATCATTCTATTTGTTAGTCACACTTTGGTGGAAGACAGAGAAAATACTAGTTAAATGAGCCTTTGGAATGATGCCTGGCCTTTATTAATTCCTGTCATTTTCCCCCTACTATCATGAAATATAAAACTGTGATAACTTGAACTTTAGATTCATTATATAAACTGAATTTCTGAATCTATTTATGGAAAACTATCTCGAAACTAGTGAAATGGAGACACATTATATGCATTTGTTCTTGTATCA
Organism: Tympanoctomys barrerae; assembly: GCA_002564285.1. Lineage (NCBI taxonomy): Eukaryota > Metazoa > Chordata > Mammalia > Rodentia > Octodontidae > Tympanoctomys > Tympanoctomys barrerae. The sequence continues at coordinate 6,188 of NDGN011320277.1, read as the reverse complement.
GTCACTGCATTACTGCTCCATACTTCATGAAGCAATTATTATTTTAAATTAGGCATTTAAAATACAACTAAGCAATTACTGCCGGCAGGACAAAGACATGAAACCAAGAATATGGAAAAATAACTCGGTACCTCTGTAGTAAGTTATGGACAAAGAACTCTAGAAGCAGAATGCAGTGAGGCATTTATTCAACTCTGTTGAGAAAGAAAATGGATCAAAATTTTCTATCTGTAATTTTTGTTATAAGCAAAGAGATTATTATGAGCCAATGAACAAAGATATAGATAAAGGTTACATAAAGAAACTAGGTTAGTGCATTTCACTTCTAAGGGTGTAAGGACTCCCATCAGAAGGCAAGATTGGGATGATCAGTATGCTTTTGTTTGTATGTTTCGGATGGGTTTAGAGTTAAGGTTAAAGCTCATTAGAAAGATAAATAGGATTTTACTACTAAATAATGAAAGCATATTCTGACACCAAAAGTAATGCCAACTCAAGTTTTAAGAACATTAGAGGGTCCAATTTCAGTAGAACAATGGAGTTTCATAGCCTGAGGATAAATAATACCTGGTGGGGCATAACTTTTTATAGGGGTAGAAGATTAGGTAAAGGTTAGATTGCAAAAAGCTCAAATTATGAGCTAAGAAAATTAGGTATGCTATCAAACACAACAGAATGCACTAAAGGAGTAGATGTAGATGACTAAAATGAAAATAATACAGAAAAGGGCATGCTCAGAGAGTTGCTATAAAATGACACTTACAGTAGTGTCATTTTGCATGCCATGTACAAATCCACACATGGATATGCTACCCACCAATTTTATGTTGAAGCAATGTACCACTGTGAAGGGTGTCATACAACATCGAAAAGTCTGAGCCATAGCTTCACTAATCAAGAGATGACTCTTACCACAATATGTAAGTTAATGAAGCCATGCAAAACAAAAGATAAAGCTTATGTTCCAGTTTGTATAAATTCTTTTTTTAGGGGGGGGATGGCTCAGCCCACTCTGGGGGCAGGGCTGGTGTGTTATGTGGCTCCAGGGATTTAATGCTTTCCTCATAGGCTTGCTTAAGCTTGCCCACGCAGGTATATTAGACCCCTGAGGTATCTCTCCAGCCTTAATTTGTACAAAATTAAAAGAACAGGCCTAACTAAGCCATGATGAGCTGTCAAAACCAAGTGAATGATTACAGCAAATGTCAAGACAAGATTTTCTCTGGAGATGAAGAAGTGCTGATAACAGAAAAAGAAGAAAGAAGTAGCCCAAGATACTGACCATTTATTGATATGAGTGTAGTCTGATGAGTTTGATTATATAGTAGTTTATTTATGTATGATTTCCATTTTGCACCTTTATCTCTGTGCTATATGTTAATATATAATAAAATGTTTGAATATTTTAAAAGGTATTGGTAATAGGATCATTCAAAATAGGGGAGCCTTGGTGGGTGCTTGATTTAAGTAATCAAGTTAATTTCTTTTCAAAATTCAGCCCTGTCAGATGAAGCAAAATTTAAAATTATTTCAACCCACTTAAAGCAAATTTAACTTTAATTATTAGATAATAGCCAATTTAAATTATGTCTAGCCTCTTACAGAACTTCTAAAAATTTATTGTTGAAGTCCTATCTTTGCTAACACAAGCCAAGTCAAGGTGGTGGGCAGCTCTAGCAGAAGCAACACTGAGGCCGGCAGGGCCCAGACCACAGAAAGCAAAATCAGTGCAGTCCTTGTCAACTGCGAGAATAGTGTGCAGGTTGTTCTGAACAGAAATCCTCTGACAGGAAAGGCTAGAATTGGGAGACGAATCTACTGTAGCACAGACATATTTGACATATTTAACCAGAAACCAATTAGAAAGGGATGATATTTTAAGAGTGAGCTATAGACCAACTATACTTCCGGGCTTCTGCAGTCACGCCCCACAGTGACTGGGTGGGAGTTGGCCTAAGGGGCAGTTGTGAAGTGACTATGGGCTGGACATAGACCCTGGAAAGGCATAAACTCAGGCCAGGGAGAATGAAGCAGCCCTTCCCTCCATGGCAAGAGCTGGTCATGCGTGGCTTTCAGAGATGGCTGGCTCTGAAATTGCCGGAACTAACTCCAGCACTGGCTTGACCCCATCCCATCCTGCTCTGGACATCCAACACAGAATGCAGTGGGGTTTGCTGTTCCCTTCTGTCAAAGTAATTGAGGTCACGTCATGCCTTACATGGCTGCCACAGCTTAGGTTATATGGACTGAGGGCTGGAGGCCTTCACAAAGGTATAGACCAAAAACTAGAGGGAGAAAGATGTGACTCACCACACACAGAGACACATAAAGACAGGGAGAGGCTTGACAGAATACAGCCCAACAGCAGACATTCTGCCCCCATCACATCCAGCAGGAAAGGCAGACCATGTGCGCGCACACACGGTCAAAGGAATGTTGAAATAAAATAGCTCTATATCTGGAGAATTTCAATACTGTAGACCCTGGAAAGAAACCACTCACTCAAAAACAGGAATCTTTTGCGATGCTTTCCTTCCTTCCTTCCTTCCCTCCTTCCTTCCTTCTGGTTTGTCCTGTCTTTTTGTGTTTTGCGGGCCTTTATCTCTATTTTATTATTTCTATTCTTTGGTCTTATTTTCTTCTCTATTCTTTTCTGTTACTTTTATCTAGTTCTAGTAATACTCTTAAAAGCTGTTGTGCTGGCCCTGCCCCTGGGGGGCACTGAGACAGCCACCAAGACTGGGCATGATGGTACGTGCCTGTAATCTCACCACGGGAGGCTGTAAACAGCAGAAGCACCACAAGTCCAAGTTAGTAGTGAGACCGTGAACACCTTGTAGGCCCTTCCCTAAAATGTAGAAAAAAAAAAAAAAACTCTTTTATTCAATAATAGGATATTTTCTCTCACTTTTGTCTTCTCTTTTTCATCTTCCTCTTATTTAATACAATTTTTTTTTCTTCTTTAGATATTTAAGTGGCTATTTGCTACTGATAATGTATTTATTTTTACTGTTAATGGTATAGTTGTTGAATTCAGTATATATTGTATACATGTCAGCAGTTAGCTTGTTTATATCTCTGTATTCTAATTATAGACCTATCTTCTGTTGATAAAGGTAGCACAGATTTTCTGTTCCAATGATATGTCAATATCCAATTTATCTGACCCTACATCTGTTTATGGTTTTGTTGGTATTGCCAGGGAAAAGTAGCAATGTCTATCAGTTGGTTTATCTGTATTCCATCATCTGCTTTTTTTTGGCATAAACAATAATGAAATTTATTTATGAAGAACTGAGTGCTGAGCCAACTGCTTTGTACCATTTCCACCCACATTAATAAAGGTAGTCATAGTTGGAACCAAGACAAAGACCTACAGTTAGTCATGCCCAGATGGGTCACTGGAAACCCAAAAGTAAATCCATATCTCATACATACACAGGTACAAAGATACACAGAAAAAAAAACCAATTCTACACACAAAAAAGCAAAGTCCTATATCAATGCAAGTAGAAATGAAGATGAACCCAAAATGGACACTCCCACAGTCCAGAATATTAAAAATAACATCTTTGAAAACCTGTATTTCAGTAAAGTGGAGAATTCAGCAGAAATAAGTAGGTTCCTAGATTTGCACAAATTACCAAGAATGGAACCAAGAACATATAAACTATCACCAATCTAGTGATAGGCAAAAGAACTAGAACAGTAAAGAGCAAATCTACCAAGTAAAGAGTAAAGAGCAAATCTACCAAGTTTTCATCTACCAATGAAAGCTCAGAACCTTTAGATTAACTACAGAATTCTACAAAAGCTTCAATAAAGATGTGATGCTAATATTCTTCAAAAACTTCAGTGAAATTGAGAGGGAAGGAGTGCTAGCAAAGTCACTGTTGGGAGCTATCATCATCTTGATTTCAAAAGTAGACAAGGACTCAACTAAAATCAAAAACAGCCAGATATCTTTAATGAATATAGAAGCACAAACTTCACCAATACTCTGAATCAGAATGCAACACATCATTAAGTATACCATACACCATGAACACATAAACTTTATCCCACGGATGCAAAAGTACTCATACATACACAAATCAATAAATGACATTTATATTAGTAAACAGAAGAAATGAAAAAGTCATGTGATCATTTCAATAGATGCTGAAAAAGCTTGTGACAAAATACAACATCTGTTCGTGATAAAAAAAATGAGGAAAATAGATATAGAAGGACAACATCTCAGTTTGATAAAAGCCATTTATGATGGAACTACTGCCAAAATTATATTAAATGAGAGAAAATGAAAGCTTTTCTTCTAAAATTTGGGACAAGGAAAGGATTTCCACTATCACCATTCCTATTCAACATAGTATTCTAAATGGTCAGAGCAATCAGGCAAGAGATAGAAATAAATGGAAGTTACATAGAAGAGAGGGAGCAGTCAAATTATCATTTTTCATAGATGGCTTGATTCTCTTCATAGAAGACATAAAAATGACACCAAAGGTGTCTTCAAATTAGGAAATAAATTTAGTACTGAAGCACCACACAAAATCAAGACACAAAATGTTGCAGAGTGTCAATAATGAACTCACTGAGTAAAAACTTACCATTAACAATAGCAAGGAGAACAATTAAAAGCTTTGGAAATGAAATGAAAGAAGTCTGCAAGGAAAGGAAGTGAAAGACCTCCACAAAGAAAACTACAGTATTCTGAAAAAGAAGATCAAACAAGGGCCAGCCAAATAGCTCAGAGGCTTAAAGCGCTTGCTTAGGCAGACGCAAGGGCCGGAAGTTTGATCCCCGTGCCTACTGTGCCAGCCCAACCCCCAGAGTGCGGTGAGATGGCAATTGCGAATGGACGTGGTGGCACGCACCTGTAATCCCAGCTCTTGGGAGGCTGTAAACAGGCGGATCATTATGAGTTTGATCTATACAGTCAGACCCTGCACACCCTGTATACCCTGTCATAAATACAAAACAAAAAACCAAAAAAATAATATTAAAAAGATCAAAGATCATATCAGGAAATAGAAAGATATCCCCAGTTCCTGGATAGGTAGAATGTACAGAAGGACAAATCTACATACTTCTAAAACTGATATAAAGATTTAATGCATTCCTAATCAAAACAGCAATAGTATTTCTTACAGAAATATAAAAATATCCTAAACTTCATAAGAAACCAAAAGAGACCTGGAATAGCAAAAGCAATCCTGAGCAAGAAGAACAAAATAGAATGCACCATGATCCTGGGTTGGACATTATATTCCAAAGCTACAGTGATAAAAACAGAATAGTACTGGAACAACAATGGACATGTGGATCAATGGAATAGAAGAGATGATGCGGAGGCCCAAGGCACATTGAGCTATCTGAGCTTTGACAAAGGGGCCCAGAAACACATGATAGATAAAACATAGCCTGTTTAGCAAATGAAGAAGGAAAAATGGGATATCTACAAATAGAAGATTAAACTAGACTCATATCTCTCACCATACTCTAAATTCAAAATGAACCAGAGATCTAATTGTGAAAAACAGAAATCCATAATCAGCTGAAAGACAAAATAGGCAAAACTCTTGAATAAGTGTAGGCAATTTTTTTCCAATCAGAATGGCAAATGTAAAAGAAATAATACCAAGAATCAACAAGTGGGATTATTTCAAATAATATTAAAATAATTTTATTGAGAAAGATTATTGCAAATTAAAAAGCTTCTGAACACCAAAGGACACAACCAACCCAGTGAAGAAAACAGTGGGAAGACATAAACCTAATGTCTACTGCATATAATACCTAGAACAAAAAATTAGACCCCAAATCAAATTGCCAATGAAGAAAAAGACAAGCTGGATTAATACACACTATTCAGCATAAGAAATTCAAATGTCCCAATATGATATAAAATGCATCCAACATCTCTAGCCATTAGAGAAATCCAATTAAAATAACAGGAAGTTTTCATCTTACTCCAGAAAAAGTGGCTATTATCAAAATATCAAACAATAATAAATGACAATGAGGCTGCAAAGAAAAAGGAAAGCTTTTACATCCTTGGTGGCCATTTAAACTATTACAACCACTATAGAAATCAATATAGAAATCTCTTTAAAAACTAAGAGTAGGGGCCAGGGAGATGGCTCAGTGGAATCAGTGCTTCCCTGGCAAGCACAAGGGCCTGAGTT
>NDGN011320257.1:2112-14302 GCA_002564285.1 Tympanoctomys barrerae | reverse complement strand
CCTGGCAAGTGCAAGGGCCTGAGTTCAATCCCTGGTTCTGCCAAAAAAAAAAAAAAAAAAAATATATATATATATATATATATATATATATTCATTTTTAAAAATGTAAACTATCTAAATGCTAATCAACAGAAAATAATAAATAAATGATGAAACATTTATAAAATAAAAACATTTTAATGCTAGCCATTAAGAATTATGAAGATTCATATTTACAGGCCTTAACAGGCAGCAGTGTCATATATATATAATATATTATATATATTTATATGTATATATAATATATGTTTATATATATATTTAGTACAAGGTCTACAGGGTCTCACTATCTCACTATACAGGTCAGTCTCGTAGTGATCTTCTTGTTTTCAGCCTCCCAAATGCTGGGATTACAGGTGTGTGCTACCACCTCATTCCCAGGCTCAGCATGCCCTGGGGGCAGGGCAGGCATGGCATACTAGGTATGGAACCCTAGTCCCTATGACTGCCTAAGCAGGCACTTTAATCCTCTGAGCTATCTGGCCAGCAGCAGTACTTACATATTAAGAAAAAAAAGGGAATCCATAAAGGTATATATACAAAGATGTATAAGCTAAAAAAAAAAATCTATGTATAGTGGTGCCCCATTTTGTAAATATATGACATATATAAAAAATTAATTCTTGAACAGTAGGTAAAATACTATTTGTAGTAGTTTTTTTCACTCTTCATAGCAAAAAGCAAGTTATATGTTTGATATTTATATAAAAAAGATAATATTTAAATATATTTTATAATATTTATAGACAGAAGTAATAGCAATAAAAAACTCCTTTTTGAAAGAAAAAATATATATACAGGCAATACATGAGCATCTTTTACCAGTATGAGAAACAGTCTACAGGACACAAAATAGGTCATGTCTATTATTTCTTCCTTATCTAGGTTCTCATAAATTATTCAAGGAAATTCTATGTATACTAACAATTATTTCTATTACTCCTTTTCAGAAAATGACAAGTACTATACTCTATAGTCACTGACCATATAGCATACGTCTCAGAATAGCTCTTTTCTTAACCTAAGTTTACATGATTCAAAAAAATTCACATAAATGAAAATAGGTACATTGACTAAACAGAGGATTTCTACAGAAACCAATAATTTCAACTTGAACTTGAACTGACCAACTTGAATTCAACAATTAATTTAGGATTATTTTTAAGATTAAAGTCCAGAAAAAATTTAAAGTCAACAGGTTTTTTTTTCTACTATTTGGAGAAAAAATTTGAATAGTCTAGATGAGGCAAAATAATTTATAAACATTAACAATTATGTAATATGTTTATCTTATATATCTCTGTATTTCTATATATAAACTGTAGGTACAAATACAGGGATATAAAAATTCAGAGAAAAACTTATGAACTATAGCACTTATGCAGGATCTATATGAAGAAAATTCCAAAACTATACTGAGAAGGGCTGGCGAGATAGCTCAGCAGACTAAGGTCCTGTTTCGGCAAGCGCAGGGACTAGGGTTCAGTCCAAGCCAGCCCCACCCCCAGGGTGCACTGAGCCAGCAACACATTCCTGTAATCCCAGCACTGGGGAGGCTGAAAACAGGAGGATCACAAGTCTGATCTGTGTAGTGAGACCCTGTACCAAATACACAAATGAAGACAAAACAAAAAAAAGCTATACTGAGGACATGAAATTAAAAAAAAAAGTGTTCCAAAATAATTCTGTATAAATTGATGTTAATATTATAAGGAGAGCATAATTTAATTATAAATTTAATGTAATTTTGCTTAGGATATACAGTGAACTGTAAATTAGCTACAAAATTAACTTTGTTCATAAAAGTGACATATATAGGCTTCTCAAAAAATTCAGGCCATGAGAAAGATAGGAAGTGGAAAATATTGTCTTCATCTTCCATTTTTCCTCCCCAAATCAACTCCTCAGAAATAAATCATTACATTAATAATAGTAATAATAATAATAATAATAAACTAGCCAGCTACGGTGGAGCATGCCTGAAATTCAGGCACTCTGGGAGGCACGGGGAGGATTTCCTGTTCAAGCTCAGCCTAAACAATGTAGCACCTTAGGAAGACCCTGTCTCCAATTAAAGATAAACTAAAATAAAGGGCTGTGTATGTACCTCAGTGTACATACACTGGGCTCAATCCCTCATGCCTCTATCCCCAAAAGGCAAAACAGACATCACCGTCTCTACATGTTTAAGTACAATTCAGCGGCATTAAGTCTATTTGCACTGTCATTCAGCCGTCACCGCCCTCCCTCACCAGGATGTCCCTTGCAAAACTGAAGCTCATGTCCATTAATCAACAGCCCTGCCTTGCACGTACCCCAGGCCCTAGCACCTGCCATTCCACTTTCTATCCTTACAAATTTGACTACTTGAGTTACTTCATGTGCATTGAATCATACAACATTTATCTTTTGTGTGTAGTTTTCAAATTTTTGAGGAGAATATTTGCTAGAAAGACTTATTAAATTATAAAAATAACTAGGCACAGTGCTGAGGAAAGAAGATGGCAAGTTTGAGCCCAGCCCAGGCAATTTAGTGATTTAGGAAGATTCTATCTCAAAATAAAAAATAAAAGAAGGCTGGGAATATAATTTAGTCAAGGCAAAGACCTTGGGTTCAATTCCCAGTACGGACATTAAAAAATTATGGGGCCGGTCAAATAGCTCAACAGATTAAAGCGCCTGCAAGCAGGAGCAGGGACATGGGGTTTGATCCCTGGGCCTGTGGTGCTGGCCCTGCCCCCGGGCGTGCTGAGATGGCAACTGAGACGGGGCGTGGTGGCGCACACGTGTAATCCCAGCACTTGGGAGGCTGTAAACAGGAGCGTCACTAGAATCTGATTTACTAGTGAGACCATGAACACCCTCTAGACCCTTTCCTAAAAGAAAAAAAAGAAAAAAAAAAAAGAAAAAGAAAAGAAAAGAAAAAGTTATGAGAGCAGATCCTTTCTCTGTAATCTCTATGCCCCTCATCAGTGGTAACCGTTACTAGTAAGCACTGGCCATTCTTCCAAAACCTTTATATATATGGCTAAAGCATGTACACACATACAGGAGCATGTATATGTTCTTTGCACTTTTCTTTTTGTAAAAATTTATAAGAGGGATAATATTATACACAATGTTCTTCACTTAATATATTTTTGGGCATTTTCCCTAGCAAAGCATATGTTCTGAAGTGAATCCTTTTAACTTAATAAAATATTTCTAAAGTGCATGAAATAATAGTCAAGAATGACAAAGAAAAATTTCCAAAGAAGTGCTAAAGAGTTGCAATAGCAGATGTAATCATGTATAATTAAAATACTGTTATAAAGGTGGAAGAATAAAGAACTTAATGGAACAAAAATTAATCTCAGAAATGGGGCTGGTGAGATAGCTCAGCAAAGCCTCTGCTTAGGCAAGCACAGGGACTGCATGCCACGCCAGCCCCGCACCCAGGCATGCAGAGCCACAGAGACCTGTAATCCCAGCACTGGGGAGGCTAAAAACAGGAGGCTCACTACAAGTCCAAGCTGCATAGTGAGACCCTGTACCAAATGCATAAAAAAAGAAATTTATCTAAAGGAAATAATTATAGATTTATTCAAATCTATAATTGTATGTATTGCTATAGAAATGGTCCTCACAGTATTATGTGTGTATAATGTAGAAAAATTAGAAACCACTAAATATTTACCAATAGAGAACTCTTTAGGTAAGCTGTGGTACTTTGGTACTATGGAATATTATACAATTATTATTATTATCATTATTAGTCTTTGATACAGGGTCTTACTATACAGTTCAGGCTGGCCTTGAACTCACTTTGTAGCCCAGGGTGGCCTTGAACTCACAGCAATTTTCCTGCTTTAGCCTCTCAAATGCTGAGATTGCAGGTATGTGCCACCATGCCTAGATATAGATGATTTTCATTTTATTATTTATAAAATTTAAAGCTGATACATAAATATACTACATATTTATGAGGCTACTCTGTAATGTTTTGATAAATTTGTTACATTGTTACTCTCATGATTTCTACAATGAACATTGTACTTGCCTAGCATGTGTGAGGCCTTAGGCTCAATCCCAGCTGCAAATGGCAACCAGGAAGACTTATCATGATGTGTTGACTCCGAGAGCTGACCACTAGTTTGAACATACAGTTGATTATGCCACCCCGACATTGTTAGGTGGGCCAGACAGCTCAGTGAACTAAAGCATCTGCTTAGGCAGAGCACAGTGGCTGGATTTGATCCCTGGCCTGCCGTGCTGGCCCTGCCCGCGGGGCACACTGAGATGGCGACTGAGACTGGGCATGGTGGCACGTGCCTGTAATCCCAGCACTTGGGAGGCTGAAAAACAGGAGGATCACTACCAGTCCGATCTGTGTAGTGAGACCTTGTAGACTCTGTACTAAATACATAAAATAAATAAATAAATATACAATGAACATTGTTACTTTTGTAATCAGAAAGAATATGAAAATATTTTTAAAAGGTTTAAAAGATATTGATATTTATGTCCTTCCTCATATGGCTGGCTTTTTAACATTATTATAGGAAAGTCCCTGGTAAGCTTCTAGGCATTTTATTTTTTTTTAAAATCATATTAAAATTATGTTGCTTTTACTAAAATATCCCTCTTCTGTTGGACAAAGTCACAAAGCAAAAACATAATATTTTCATGAGCTGGACACAGTGGTATAAGCCTGTAATTAGTCAAGCCTGGGCAATTTAATGAGTCCTTCCTCCAAAATAAAAGTTAAAGAGAGCCAGACATGTAGTTCAGTGGTAGAGTACTTGCCTAGCATGTGTGAGGCCTTGGGTTCAATCCCAGCTACGAATGGCAACCAGGAAGACATATTATGATGTGTGGATTCTGAGAGCTGACCACTAGTTTGAACATACAGTTGATTATGCCACCCTGACAGTTCCTCACTTCTCAAATGTGGCATAATTAAAATAATTCAATTAGCATTGTATGCTTTCAAATAAAGATTAAATGAGGGCTGGAGAGACAGCCAGCCGACTAAAGCGCCTGCTCAGGCAAGTTTAGGCACGTGCAGGGTCGGAGGTTCAATGCCTGGCACCACATGCTGCACCAGCCCCGTCCCTAGGGTGGGGTGAGCTGGCCTGGGGCACAGTGGCATATGCCTGTAATCCCAGTGCTGGGAAGGTTGAAAACAGGATCACTAGGAGTCAGAGCTGCATAGCGAGACCCTAAAACAACCAAATACATTTTTTAAAAAAGATTAAATGAAATCCCTCATTATCAAATTACAGAAGGTAATCTAACTTCACTTTTAGGTTGTAGAAACATAAACAAGTACAATTTTATAATTTAATACTCAGGAGCATAAGTTTAAAAATAGAAACCATAGAAACATTTTTTCATTTTATTATCCTAATGATAGAAAGCTCAGCAATCGTCAGATATGGCAAATAATCTCCTAGCAATAATCTTCCTTTGTTCTTTCTGGGAAATGCTGACTTGATGATTTGGTGACAAGCATATAGACATAATCTATGCATTAAATTTATCCTGAAAAAACTACTATAAACTCAATGAAAAATTAAAATAAAAAATAAAAAATTGTCAAATGCAAAGCAACTAGTGAAAATTACCCACTCTCCCTCATACATCCTTATGTCTTTTGCCATTTCCATTAACAAAATAAATTCTACACAATTCTGAAATGATTAACAGAAAGCTTTAAAAGACTATTAATTAGCAAATATTGTACATAATCTTCTTTTGGAATCTGATTTTAGGCACAACTAATTTAGCTGACAGGATAAGCAACAACCCCCACGACACATAAACAAGAGGCAGTGAATTGCAAGCAGAGCCTGGAGGAGCCCAACGCAGGCCCTGGGACCCAGGTGCCTTGCAGTCTCCAGAGGAAGCCAGGTGTAGCTCCCAGAGGAGAGAACACTGCCCTCCAGTGGGCTGCGGTGAGGAAATGGCGTTTCAGGGGCCATGATTGTAACATTTATAGGAAACTTGGTGTGTTTATCTAACCTCATTTCTGGCTATCTTTCTTAAGCTGAAACTTATGTCTACAACTGAACATAAGGAAAAAAAATTTAACATAAATTCTAATCTGTATGCAGATATTCCAGTTAGGTAAAAATGACAATTAGGAAGATTCACGATGACTTTTTGACTCCAAAAGCTGACCACTTATGTGACCACACAGTTGATTATGCTAGCCTCCTATAGTTTCTCACTTCTCAGATAAGGAAGAAAAGATTTCATCTCTATGTTTCCCTTGTTGGCCAATTTTTTAGCTAAAAGACATTTAAAATTGTACAGCAGGCAGAACCCCAGGGGACTGAACAGTGTTCCAACATCCTTAAAGGCTTCCCATCACTTGAAAAACCAAATTTTTCCTCCTGTTTCTTAAACTAACCAAAGTAGGCAAAAGCAATTTTAAAAAGTCTTTGTGTCTAGCGTTGGAACTTTCTCATATTTCACACCATTATATAAATGTCACTCTAACCTATATGTATCACAAATGCTACGCTAAATTAGGGCCAAATTTGCAACCTAGTTTAACTGGGTTTCCTCTTTTTGCAAATGCAGTTTTTGTGTCTGCATTTAGCAATGCATACAAAACTGTCCGTGTAACTCACTGCTTCGATTTGCTAAATTTGAGGATGGATGTGTACATCGCTTGTCTCTATGCATGTGCCAAAGCACTGCTGTTTCTAGTCATGTGAAGACTTCCTGATCAAATGGACATTGACTACACTGCTGAATTCTTGGACCATTTCATTCATTCTTTCTGAGGTGGTAAAGGAAAAATGGAGTTCTACGAGTGGAAAAAGGATTTTCAAACCCCTTCCGTGCCTCTGTCCTCAGTCACTCAAGTGATAAGACGCTGGATATTGGAGTCCCATAGTTCAAAAGGCACGTCCATTACTATGTGACTTATACTTAGGATCATTTTCAATAGGAAAGCAAAAAATAATGCTGGTCTCATAAGGTGCTTGCTACAATTCAATAAAGGAATATATATTGAGTTTTTAGCACAGAGAAAGGGCTTAATCAAGAAATTATTTTATTATTATTCTTATTCTTTTGTGGTACTGGTGAGTGTATCCAGGGCCTTCACGCATGCTAGACAAACGCTTTGCCACTGAACCATGTCCCCAACCCCTATCATTTTAAATTTTTGTGACAGGTTCTTGCTAAATTTCCCAGGCTGGCCTTGAACTTGTGATTGTCCTGTCTTAGCTTTTTGAGGAATGTAGGCATTTGCCATTGTTCCTGGCAAGAAATTCTTTTTCCTTTATCATCATCACTTCTTAGACTATTAATCCCCAGAGGATGATCTTCTAAAATTAAGGCCCCTTTATCATATTAAGTAATGGCTCCCTATTCAGTTTACTGTGTAAAAAATGTCCTGAGCCCTCCAGATAAATTCTTCAAATGCTTGTGCTAAAGGAAATATTTTAACACATTATTGCTCAAATACAGCACTTTTAAATAAATATCAAGTTTTTCTTCTTTCCACTCACATAGGACATTTTATCCATTATGTACTCAACAGGATTCACAAAGTCTTTCAGAATTAAAAAAAAATACAAATATAAAAATATAGTAGTTAGACATATTTGAGTATATTGCAGTGAATTATAAAGTTTCTGGGCTTGAGAGTATGAAGTTCCACATATCATATCTGTGCTGGTTAATTTCAACTTAAAAATGTACATTTCAGAAAGAAAGATTGCTTCTGTTAGGAGACAAATTTGCTATCTTTGATATGAAGCAGAACTTACATACACGTTTCAAAAAGATATATCCTCTTTTCATTGGCTGCGTCAGGGCTCTACACCATCACGTCCTCCCCAGCAGTGGTATAAAATGTAGTGTTTTTCTGTGTAAGTTCACTGAGAGTTGGTGTCAGTGGTCATAACAACTCGCCCACAATGCCATTGTGGTACTCTATGTCATATGACATGAAATCTGTGATTACTCAGAATAGTGCTTTAACTCAGTCAAATTGTGATGTAAACCAGTAGGCTATTGAGAATTAAAGAATGAATGTAACAATTATTTAGTGGATTCATATCAAACTCTTAGAAAATTCTGAGCTGAAAATTTCAAAGTACTATTCAAAAATAAAGCAAAGTTAAGTACAGCTAAATATTACAGTAGTGTTCGTGTGTGGCTATGCTACATCATGTGGTGTGTGTAATAAACTTTTTTATGTATCAATAAATGGGAAGAGGTTTGGGGGTATAGTTCAGCACAGGGTGCATTAGCATGTGGGAAGCACCCCCAAAAAGAGTGAGGTAAACTTTGTCATAGTTAATCTAAATTAAGGTCAAATTTTGACAATTAAACATATGAATTTATAATAAACATTCTGAATTTTAAAAAATGCATCATATTTGTAACTGCACCAAAATAAACTAAAGTCAGAACACTTTTTCTGGGTATAATTATATTATTGTAATTTTCTACCTTGACAGATGACAATTTTAGAACACTCTAACTACAAGTTCTAGAATATGCACTAAAATAAAATGTAACAGATAGACAACTCACCATAGTACGAGTAACACATTCAAATTTAGTAATTTATTTTCCAGGTGGAAACCAAGCTTCTTGGAAGACTTCAAACTATGCCAAATGGTCTTATTTCACCATAGAGGTAGGCACTGGAGGACTAAATTTACTTCTGTGTAATTTTTGTTAACTACATTTTACATGCAAATGTATATACAACCATGTTAATGAAGTTATAGAGAAAGAAAGTTGGCATCCCTACTTTTCTGTTTTATTCAAAAGCAACTTTTCAATCGACTTGCTCTATATTTTTAAACCATTCTTCATTTACTCACAAGAACACGGAAAAGTCTAACAATGCATTCAAATTGGATCACAAGTCAAGAAAAACAATACTTAAGAATAAAATTTAGGCTTGATATTTTTCCTCCTACACCCTTATAGTTTTCAGGATAAAAACTACTTCTATTGAAATCAGACAAAAAAATAAGTTCTGTTAATCATGAGTACTTAAAAAATTGCAATGTACTGATTCGGAGTTGAAGACTTATTTCTCCCTCTAAGAAAGGGGCTCAAAATTTTGTACAAAAAATTTGTGCATTCCAAATTCCACATTTCAAATTTGTGCATTCAAAATTTGTGTATCCGATGGATGCTTAATTGACACGAGAAATACAAATGAATATATTTAAATTCTACATGGGTGTATTTTCTATTAAAAAATACTTGCTATCCAAGGGCCAGTGGTTGCATTGACAATAAAAGTGTATAGAGTCCTTTCATTTGGAAAGTTTAAGTATCCCTAGGGTAGAAGAAAAAGAATGTTTTAAAATTAAAGGGGTAATTGATTTGCAATTAAACAGAATGCAGCAATACCAGAAGTACAGGCAACAAAAGGAGAAGACAGAAGTAATGGCTGAAACTGCATTTATGGTACATGTGTAGAGCCATTTGTGGGGACAATCTTACCCTGTAACACCCACAAGCAGAAAGTAAAATCAAACCTTGTCCACTCTTACACATTAGAAGGAATCAGAATCCTGACCAGAATTCCAAATTCCTGGACCTTGGAAATATCTAGAAAGCTCCCAACACCAAGGTTCCTGACACCTACCATATCACAGAAATAGGGAGACCTTCAATCATGGAATTATGACGATTAAAAATCCACAGATTATCTGCAGCTTTTGCTAGTCAGCCCTCCCCTATGCTGGAGGAAGAGAGAAAAAGGCAACAGGAAAGGAAGACTCCAAGCAGTGGAGGAAAGACTAGAGCAGAAATGCCAGTCCCTTCTCGGGACTTAGGTTGTCAACCTTTTCCTAGTCACACCTACTATATCAAGGAAAATAGTATGCTAGTAGATGTGTACGCGTACATTTGCATGAGCATGTGTGAGTGTGTGAGAGGACTGGGGTGGAGTGGGGGGCAGGTTGTTAAGAAATCTCACAAATTCATATGGCTAAACAAAACATTTGAGAGTGTTGTGTTTATACAAACTGGGCAACGTAAACCATAAACTTTGCTGGATTTGTGCAAACTGCTACGCGAAGCATACAAATGGCATTCTTGTCAATGGGAGGAAGAGACAGACAGAAATCAAGACAAGCAGAGCCCCAGGACTTGAAGTGTGTTCCTGCTGCAAGCTGTAGTAGGAGATGATGACATCCGGAACAAAATGTCTTTTGCACAAGGATGCTAAAAACCCTTGCTTTGTGAACTCTTTATATATAGAAAGAATGATTAACAGAAGTGACTTAATTTCCTCTTTTTCTGGAATCAAAATGTAAGGTCTTTTTAGTTATTCTGAAACTTCTTGTAGAGCCCATTGTTGTCTTCCAGGAAAACACATATAACAGCAAGCAACAAAGGCTTGATTGCAGAAGAGAAGGTAATAAAGAGCAAGGCCTCTCCAGCGGGTAATTAAGCCTTAGTCATTCATCTTAGAAGTCCCAGTTACAGTGAAGGTTAATGTTCAGGTAGTTTCTTTCTATTTTCTTTAAAAAATTTTAAACCTTTTTTTTTTTTTTTCAGAATGTTATACTATTAATTGCCAATTTGCATATGTGTGCAGCTGCTGTTTTGGCTCTGAACTCCATCCGATAAGCTTGCTGGAGGTATCGCAGAGCACTTGGCAGCTTTCCTATTTGAAAAGAAAGCCTCTCCCCACCACAGAACAGCTGATCGTCTATCAGCGATAGACCCTGATGGCGTGAATTACAATTACACCACTTTTCACACTAAATCTGGGTGATAGCTACTTGGAAAGAAGTTTCATCATTTTTTACCACAAACTGGAAAAAGAATTACATGGTCATGCTGTGCTTTTAAAGGCAGTTTGGTTCACTTTTGTCTATTTAACACCTAATTCCAAGAAGTCCATAGGCATCCAGAGATCTGAATGGCGCGTAATGAATTCACTGTTTAGATTGAAGATTTTAAAAATCTACCTCAAATTACATTTATTAACAAGGCGACCAGGAAGTGTTAAAGTTGTTAGACGCTTCATTTATTAAATAATTTGTGGGTATTTTCAGTTGTCATATCTAGAGTCATGGGGTTTGCTTATTTTTTTTTAATTAGCAATCCAAAACAATGCTCCTGTAATTTAACAATTCACCGCATCATCTTGGGCTCTTCAGTTCAGCTGTGACTGTTAGATAATCCAGTTTGTTATTTTGATGTTTATAAATGACTTAAGCTCCTTGTGCTGTGAGGACCAGCCCAGGCAGATCTCCCTCAGCCTTCTAGCATTTCGGCCCAGGATGACTGAGGGGCTGTCCAGAGAAATGCTTTGCAGAGTTAAGTTTGGCAAACAAGTGATGGGACACGAATGGGACCCTTATTTAGGACCCTCTCTGACTTCATTATTAATTTGCTTTTCCTGTTTGGAAAACTGAAGGAGGGCCTTTCTGCCAGGGTACGTTTTTATCAGACTCCGACGTACCTCTCGGACTGTGGGACCTCAGAAATAACTGTCTCCTCTCCTGGTAAGAACTGTCAGCCCCCGGGCGGCCCAAGACCCTGGAGGTGCGTGCTGCGTGCTCGCTCGCCCCTCAGCTCTCCAGCCTCCCGTCTTGACACTCAAACTGAGAAAGGAAGAAAGAAAAAAAGAGTTAAACCCACCTCAAGCAGCAAAAGTGGAGCACACTAATCCTGACGTAGTTAACCTAAGAGAAAAATAGCTTTTTGTTTTCCTTTTTTAGCCGCTAGCTTTATTAGATTTCTCACTCTCACAGATTATCCGAAGACTACCCATTGATTGATCGCCCGTAGAGCTGCATTTGGTGTAAAGAAAAAACTCACAGCTTTATTGGCTCCCAGGAGACAAAACAAACAGAACAAGATATTCATATTAATGCAAACAATGCAACAAATGAGGGGAGGACTCTCGAGCTGCAGCGAGGCCGGCGAGGCCGCAGCCCGGCAGGGAGGGCCTGGCCCTGCCCCCGCCCCCGCCGCGACCCCGCCGCGACCTCCTGCCCGCCGCAGCCGTCGGTGTCCGGGCGCTGGGCAGGGGGCGGCCAGGCCGGCGGGGGGAAGGCCGCGTCCCTGCGCGGCGTGGCGCCTCCGTGACAGCGCCCTCTCTCCGTGTCGGCGGCCTGCCCGCGGTCCCCGGGGACCCGGCTCCCGGGTGCAGCCTCCGCGTCCCCCC